>OMKK01038702.1:0-11950 GCA_900302305.1 Polymixia japonica | reverse complement strand
AATCTATCTGCACATAAGTCAATCATTTTTTACGACTTAACCCTGGATAGATTTGGACGGACTCCTGTGATGTGTCACGGCAAGCTACATAAACGGAGACCGAGAACGGCCAATGAGAGCGGAGCCCGTAATAAAACGCATGACAAATTGATGAATGGCGACAATAAAAATGGCCGTGTAGGCCCCTGCGACATTTAAATTGTCTCTACTGGCGTAGCCTACACTGCCTGCTTTAAAATATATATGTTTCGCCTTGTAGGAGTAAATTCACAAATAGGGATACGTACGTTCTCAACCTCGTCCTCAACAGACTTCAGCGCTTGTGGTTCGGCAAGTTGGCTTCGGCGTGAAATGTAGAAAACAACAGATAAGCTTGAAATATTGTCATCATCGAACGTCTCTGATTATTGAGATTATAATTACTTAGAATTAATTACGTACTTACTAAGTAAGTATAATGATTATTGGTGATGCACTTTTTCTGTTTTTGACTGTTTAATGATGAGCGAATGATAAAAGTGCGTGTTTCAAGGGCGGATTAGGGATCCCTGTTTAGTGGGTGATCTCCCAGCTTTGCTGCATTGCTTCAGCGTGTGCACGTTTCCAATAAAATCTCAAGACATTCTGCAAAAGGCTTGATTGTCTAGTGTGAACTGGCCTCCATTTCCACAAAACCGTTGTTGTCTTTTAGCCTGTCCTTGTCTGAAATGCAGCCAATTAATGCAGTCAATTGTATTGCTTTTGGGGTGATGCAAACAGAGAAAGATTTAGATGAATTGTCCCTTGATAGTAGGCTATGCATGCCCATTAGCTTTGGACTTGAAATTAAATGTATAATAAATGTTTAACTGGAGAGAAAATAAGAGAATGAGAGACAGGCAGAAATATTGTGTAGCAATATTCATAAAATACAAGGTTTATAGAGTTTATAAACTCTTAATGTAGGCTATCTAAAAATGATCAGTATATTTACTGTGTTTGTAATTCTAACGTTACGTTAGATTAGCTCGGGGGCACCACCCTTGAAACAAGTCAGTCTTAATCTGAGGTTGCGTGAATTCTTGACCCGACAGTTGGGACTGTATTTTTAATCTTACCCAAAGCGCAAGGAGACAAATTCTTTATCAATAAATATCAATAACATGCACGGATATCAACTGACCACGGTATCACAAGTACATAAAAATAAATGTTATTTTGGCAGGATTGCGTCTGAGCACGATTGTCGTATCTTTCTACAGAAAGGATTGACTTTATCACTGGACACACGTAGGACGCTCTCAGTAAAGCGGCTGAGAGACTACGGAGGGGAACTCTTAACTCACGTGGATCGCAGATGTATTTTCAACCCAAAGATATGTCTACTGCACTGCATTTCCTAACAATTCCCTACAAGGTAGCAACACCACGGTCGGATGGAAGCGTAAATTGTCACCTGACGAGAACAGCAGGTTTGGATCAGCGCAGGACCGGGTTAGGAAGTCGTCTGGTGGCGTTGTTCGGCAGATTCTGGGAGGCCTTCAGTTCTCTCTCTCTCTCTCTCTCTCTCTCATCTCGGAGTGATGCAGTCTGTGTTATTAGACTGTATGGCAGAACGTCGGGATGATGTTTCGCCCAGGTTGTCTATATTGGCGTTCGTATTAATCTAGACTATGCAGTCACCAAATTTTACTGAAACTTGAGCACTTTTCTCTATGAGCTATGTAACAGTCTTTGAGCTTACTACTGGATTTCACTGATAACGGACCTTCTAGTAAATTCTTAGAACTAAGAGTCCAGGCGAACAACTGGATTCACAGAATAATTATCTACTCGCCAAAAATAATCTTTGCACTTAGTTGATAAACATGCCTATGTAGACTTTCCAAACATTAATTTACCTTCATTTTAAACAACAGTTTATCGGGCCATCGGTTATCTTAAAACAAAGTAAATGCATGATTACATGAAAATGTTCTTAGAACATTTTATAACAACTGTCAAACACACAGAATGTTATATCATTGTCTGCCAACCTACTGTAAGAGCGGAATTGTGTTATATAAACATAATTGCGTAAACACAGGTTTAAACTTAATTCAGCACACATACCTTTAGTATGTTCTCATTTAATTGCTATCTACCATCTTGTTTACACAGTGTGTTTAGTGGTTACAGTAATGTTAAGTTGATATTCTGGTATGAGGTATTCCAGCTAGTGGGCGCTGTTCAGGCAGCTGGTAGTTCATGGGGTTGAGAAAACAGAGAGGAAGAAGAAAGAAGGGAGTTGACGGGGAAGCGAAAGGAAGTGTGATGGCTTGACTGAGCTGTGTTCGGACTTGACTAAAGTTATGAGGACAAAACCCAGAACGTGTTGGACTGATTTATTCCTTCTCACACACATCGCTTACGCTACCAGAGAATCCTCTGATTCGGTGGTTTATGGAAGGGGTTTTATTGCCCAGTGGGGAGTCTCTCCTTAGTGATACAACACATGTTCCTTCATTCTCTTACCTTGTTGGCTACACTATATTGCATAGATTTAGCAAACACATTTCTATTTGTTTATTTGTGACACACATATGCCTGTGTTCCATATCTGAGGATTTGGGAAGCTTTACTTCCTAGTGACATCAGATTAGTTTACTAACTTAGTCTGATCTCTCCTCAGCACCCAGGTTTTATGATTTCAATGTGGCTTCACACATTCCTTTCTTTCTGGGTGCCTCCTCTTAATTCCACCTAAACTCAACTAATGGTTGGTCTGATGGTTCCGCATATCAGTTCTGAACATATTTAGACTTGTAATTATTTTAGCTATCAGAAGTGTCTAAACACTTCTGGTGGGATATGGTCAGATTGGTGCTTATTTTCAATATGAATTTATGTATATATGTATATATGTACAGTATTTCACTTTGTTCTGTCAAAGTGGATTAGGGAGCGTCTATCCCTTTTGGAGGTATACTTAGATTTCTCTGAATTATTTCAGTTCAAGTACTTTATATGAAAAGGTGTTCCTTGTTTCCAGCCTGTACATTCCACGCAGACTAGGGCTCCGAGCAGAGGGGAAGGTTTGGTGCAGGACTCCAGAGATCAGGGCCATTTGGTGGTCATCACGCTACAATTGAAAGGTGCAGAGGAATATTAAGATAGGCACAGACTACAGGATAATGGTTGCCGATTTAGATACGATTTGCCCTTTCTGACAATCACGGGGACGTTCCCGTTTCAGGCTGGTCAGAACCGATTATCTGGCCATATCTGTAGACTGAGGTGTTTACAGATTCAATATGAAACCCCCCGATCTACTCGCAAGCCAGTCTGGGCCGCCCCGATAATATCAAAAATGTTGACTATTTACGATTCAAAATCCTCTAGTGTGTGGGGGGAACAATGATGTAATCTCAAACAGAAACCAGAGTTCTACAGTTAGCCAATGAGAGCCAAGCTGACTGGTTAAAAGGAAGTTGCGCAGCGCACAACAACCATGGTGGACAATGCAAAGCAGAGTGTTTCTTGAGGACGATGGACAGTAGAAATGGAGGACAAGCTTGTGGAATTGTGGCAACAATATGAATTATTGTTTAATGTTTGCACTTAATGCACTAGACGCTAGCTATCGGGCTAGCTTCCACTGCTAGCCCAGGTGCCTTATCCAGCCTTTATGTTAGATTACAATACATAAAATGCCCTATCTGGACACATTTTTCAATAATGGTCTATGGAGAGCCTCTCCAGCCAGGGTAGTAGTGCCACTTGGTATTGTGTAACCTCACTCCATGGTCCACATTCTAGTGTTAACCTAATTATTGTAGTGTTTGTAGTGTTAACCTAATTAATCAATTTCTATGGACAAAGATTCTGAAAATATTACAGTGAAGTGTGGAATCAATCAAGTGGTTATTTCACCCTCATTAGCCAACATGATGTAACTTTGTACACACTGAAAAAAAAGATACTTTGGATCAACTTAATTAAATTATTTGTTACAGATCATTTTTTATTTTCTCAACTCAAATATATCGATTCAAACTAAAAGTAAATTATTAAGTTATACCCAATGTTTTTCTCCCTCCAAATTAAAATTTCACTTTCATGTAATTTGTAATGTTTTCAGCCTTTTAGTTAACAGAAATCAATGAATTAGGTTAAACCAAAGAAAATGCAAAACCTCAATATTGCATCAGACCAGTCAACAATGACACTTCAGATGAACGACAGGTCCGTCTCACGTTTTTTCAGTCCACCTCTTATACTGAGCAGTGGATGACCTTTTTGCTGCACTACAGTACGTCTTCTCTGAGCCTCCCACATATATTGTACCTGTACATGTTCCAGATTTATGAATATCATAAAGCTCTATATCCACAACACAACTATACAACAAACAATGGATAAACTTGACCTCCTCACCCCCAGTTACTCTCTGGCAGTTTATGCACATGGCCACGTGCCAATGTGCTGGAAAAGGATAAACAAAATCTCCAAACAAAAAGTTTTATAGTGGGTTTTCTTTTTAGAATGTCCATGAAAATTGTCAGAGTTCACAAAAGTTGAGTGAAGATGAGTTGGATGCATTGATTTTCAATACAAGTCCAGTATGACAGTTCCTCTTAGCTAACTAGCTAAACTCCTAATAAGCAACTAAAGCCTATTGATTTGGCTCAACTTTTACCCTATTACATCCATAAACATGTTCCGGTGTTAAAAATTTGAGACTTGCCATATGCAGCCCATGTTCAAATTGCTGTGTTTTATGGATTACCGTATGTGCAGGCTTATTCCGGGGTATGTGAGCAGAAACAATAATGCAATTCATCCCCAGTATTGTGTGAGGAGTAAATCTCTCATTAGTATGTAAACGGCACTGTAGTGGGTCAAAACATCGAGACCCGATGGACTTCCACTCACAATAACGTGGCCCGGAGTCTTTCCATTGACAGACATTCAGAGCCTCGGAGCCCTGGAAGTCAGACCGCCAGCTTCCCCGCTGACTCCAACCGGCAATCAACGGCACAGCGAGGCCGCCGAGAGGTCAATACATGATCCAGACACTTATCAACCGCCTCCCAGTAGCCTCTGGACCGTTAACATCTCCTTAAGCAAATTGTGTGTGCAAGTCACTAAATGCACTTCCGCCCTGACACGCTAGTGACCTCAGCAGGCATCGCTGATTTCCCTCTTCTTCCCTCGTTCTCCATCCATCTCTCTCTCTCTCTCTCTTTCTCTCTCTCCATCCCTCCTTCCTCACAATGAGAAGTTGGGTGATTATACTTTGTTGGAAGTGTATTTATGTATGTGATGTGTGTTAATCCGGATTCATTTATGGTGTGATTTTATTGTAGCGTGTAAAGCATGATGGCTTCATGATTGAGTTGTTTGTGAGTTGTTGACTACAGCAGTGAAATGTTACAGGATACTTCTACCTGATATTGATACAACGTACGGCGTGTCAGATGACGCTTCTGAGGAGGACTGCAGTAGTAGTCGAAACATGTCAAGGTAAAAACTACATCTCCTTACCTGTCTTAATAGAGAATAGCTTAATCATTAAACATAGAAGACAGAATGAACCTATTCGAGTCATACTTCTACCCACCGAAGCTCAGGAATGAACACGGCCTCCACAACTGGACTCTCATCAGTTTCTAATAATCACCATTTCCAAATATGAGTATGTTACATCACATACTTTAAAAAGGATTGGAGATTGTTTACGTGTTGTACAGCATATAAGAGCCTTACATTGTGAGTAGTGGGAGAGGGGTTAACATCTGGTCCGTGTGATGAGTTCTTGAGGGTTTCCACCATTCTGATAATACTGGACAGTAAGTGTTATCTGCTAAACCTTTTGATATCATAGGAGGTTTCACTGACTATGATCTGCCTGTAGACAATGAGTTATGCCTTACTCTAATACTTCAACCTTTGTCCTCATTATTATTTAAGAATTAATTAAATTGTAAGTATCTTATTTTGGAGGTTTTTGCTTCTTCCTTCAACGTGAATAATCGGGACTTGCGTCTTGATGACCCATTATTAATTTTCCCGGTAAATTAATTAATATGTCGGAATTTAAGGTCATATCGGCATCACGGAATTCCGGGGTGCCTTAAAATTCCTGCAACCTGCTGTTAATTTGACCATAACGTTCCGTCTCGTCTCCCTCTCATTCAATGGAGATAATGCTACCAGTTCACATATCTGTCCCTTTCCTCTCTTCTTTCCTCTCTCTCTAGCTATCTCTCTCCATCTCCATCTCCCCTCTCCTCATAAATCGTGTTTTTTTTGTTTGTTTGTTCTTTAAGTAATATTGTAAATACGCTCCAAGGGCAGGATAATGTGAATGCTTCCTGATGTGGAACACATCGGCGGACGGGGAGCGGCGGCGGCAACAATCTCCTTTCTCTCCGATGCTATTTCCATCTACTCCGGCAAAGGGAGATGGCTTTTGTGCCGCCGTCTGGAATAGTGCACCATAGTGGAACTAAAAGACTGAATCAAGTGGACTGATCCAACTCTCCCTGGGGGGTCAAGGCTACAGAGACGAGAGCTTATAGACTCGCAATTCCTGTCCTTCAGAGGACCCCACTGTGACATTCCACCATTCACGAACGCATTTCCCACAATGCAAAATAGGGCCGGCACCGAAATATTATTTTTTTTGTGATTCCGGAGAAAAGATACAGAAACCTATAAGATATGCTCCGTACCAAAGCGCATTGACTATATATTGAAAATGTTGTATGTATACATGAGTGAAATGAGAAGAGCAGGCTGGCATTATGGCAATAAAAAAAGAAAAATCCCATCATCCACACGATCGCTATGCCGCGTACGACTATCTGGCGTTCCAAATTGATGCCAGTCTGGTTTTATTCAGCGTGCCGTAGATCTGTAGGTGCTGTTTCCACGGCACCTTTAAATATTTCATGCCCCCTCCGACTTGTACGCGCCAGCCAGTGATCCAGGGGTATCGATTTATTTCACCAATCAAAACACCATGTCGTTGCCCTCGGATGTCGGCGCCCTGGCTCCCCTCGTTTTTCTGCTTGATTAATCAATAAATGCCCCCGCAATTTTGCCCAATTAGTTTCACACTCTTCCCATCGATTAAATGGGGAGGGAAAACATATTCCATTTTGATGCACATCAGAGGGAACTCAGACACCTCATCAGGTGGTATTGATCACGGCCAGTCGCCCTTACCGAGCAGCGTGCCAATGACCTCCATCATTAGGCCCCATGGCTTCTGGCTTCTGGACTCCAGACAGGGGGCTGTCGTCGCGGGGGGCCCCCCGGAGTCCCTCCATCATCTCGCTCGTTCCCATCCTCCTTCCCTTCATCCGTCCGTTCCTCTGTCCGTGCTGCCCCTACCTCCTTCGTCGCCTTCCTCCTCTCCCTCCCTTCCAGTTTTTGCCTCTTTCGCTCCGTCCCTTCCCTTCCCTGCAGTAATCAGATCATGGCGACCCCCTGCTGGTGTTAATGGAGGTGAGAACCAGCCCTGGGTGTCAGGATGCATCTCATCTCTCAGGTGTTGGCCCGCCGGTAATGAGGACGGGCACTGTCAAAACCCAGCATCCTGCTGTGCCAGACACACATGAGGGCGTAATGAGCAGAGCGTATAAATAAAGGCAGGGGGAAAAATAAGGGCTAAACTATCTGCTTGGCCCACCACCTGTTATGGTATGAACCGGGCACGGATTGGATATCGAGGCTGACTTTCCGACCGCCTCACATCGACCCTGCCCTTCCTGCCCTCCCCTGAGCACGGCGTGATTGAGCGCATTGCGCATTTTCGGTGCAAATGTATGCGCTCAAAGGTCCAGCGGCATTTATAAATGAATGTCGAGGATCGCATTCGACAAAGCTCTTCAAAAGGTGTCAAGTGCTCTTCGGAAGAGAGAAATCCCAATTGAAGGTGATGACTGCACACAGCTGTTGGTATAATAGCGCATATAGAATTACAGCAGCCACCGGTCCGGTCACATTCACAGTTAGCGGATGTGTCGCCTGATGCAGGGGCACAGCCACCGACTTTGACGGCTACTTACTCGAGCAACGACGGACAGCGCTGACAGTTCCGAAGCGTTTTAGAATTCTCAAATTCACACGAGCGGCGCTTGGATCTCGGCCGTGTCCCGTAATTACAAGTAGATGCACCTCTCCATCTATATAAATGTCTTTACCATGTGGAAAAGCGTAGCCAGCAGCAACGCTGGTCAATACGGGCAGACGGATCAATATCCGAATGGTCCTTTCATTATTCAACTAATGCGTGTTGTTACGTGCAAGATAGGAGGCGACGGGACGTAAAAATAGTTTGACCCGTAACACATTACGCTTGTGTCTTTGTGTGGGTATGAAATTAACTGCGAAAGGTGATATATCTTGTATTTAAAGTGTTTCAGTAAATATATGGTTTTTGCAGAAAACTGTTTATTCCTTAGGCGCAAGCTAGTTTTTATGCCACAATGCGAGTATGTATATTTCACACGTACATCAAAAGTCCCCTCTGGTTTCACTGCTTCATATTCAAAGTTGCATGTTGCTCCTCTCATGGATACTGACCTATCGCTGTACAATCATACTGAGCTTTGAGCTTGTTGATGTGTGAAAACTTTCAACAAAAAGCTTCTTGAGACCTCTTTAGTTTGTATTGCTACTACCTTTTGATGGGAACCGCATAAATTATGCATGGGCTGAGCATTAGGGCAGAATTCAAACCCCAATGTTATACACTAGCGCCTGAAGATATCTGAACACACAATCAATAATTCTCCATCAGCCAGGGAGGCTTCCGAGAGGCCCACACAGTCGTCTTTGAAGCCGTCTGACAAGTTAAACCCGGTCCAGTTTCTTCTGCACTAATGGCCACCCTCTTAGGAGAATATGACGCGTCCTGCTGGAAAGTCCTGTTCTTTTTTTATTTTTTTTTAATTTGGTACAATCGTACCAGGGTAGTCCAGAGATCGCTCTTAAACTAAGTCCTAGATTGAGATCATTGTTGCGCAGAGAAAGGAAGAGGGGGGAGTCCTTCTCTTTGAACATAGCATCAGCTCAGCAAAGCAAGAAACAAGATCCATTTCAGCCCAGCAGAGCTTTGAGAGGATGACGGTCAGGGCCGGTATAAATTCACTTTTAAGCCTTGAATTATTTCAATTCTGATGTTTTTTTCTTTTTCTTTTTTTCGGAATTGTGCCCTTTGGCGTTTTTTTTTTTTCTCCAAAAGGATCTGGACTCAGAGATTTGGAACATTTGTGCTAATGAAGCAAGCCTCTCCCTTTTAATTCCTCGAACAAGTCATTGATCAATTAGGAACACAGTTCGTTTGCGTCCCTCTGTGTCTCATTTAGAGTCTGCTTTGATTGATACACTGATTCTACCTACAACAAAAAGCCATTCCCACGAGAAGAGAGCCAAGGATTTCTAACACTAGCCTAGAAACATGAAAAGGTTTTTCCTTGATTTTTGATTTTTTTTTTTTTCCCCCCTTCTACTATTTCTTTCTTTCTGGACTTAAGGTAGTCGGTCACATCTGCAGGGGAGTGTTACTCATGTGGTGTAACTCAGAGGCAATCTACTCGCAGGGCGTCTGAGAGACAAAGAGTCAAGAGCATGGAGAATCACCATGATCTCTTTCTCTTTCTTCCTCGTCCAACTTCTGTACGTGCGTGTGTGTGTGTGTGCGTGCGCGCGTGTGTTTGTGTGTTTGTTTTCAAATACTGGTGTGTTCTTGTGCTGTTGTGTGTGTGTGTGTGCGTGTGCTCGCATGTGTCCGTGCACAGACATGAAAACATTCCACTTCAATTGAAACACACAAAGCTGTATTTTACAAGAAGAAATATTCCACGCACACACACACACACACACTACCTTTGTAGGTTTACAGGTTGGACCTGTGGACCAAAATCAATAAATTAATCCAATAGGGCTACAGGGTCAGCATGAGGGTCCAAAAACTAAACTAGAGGTAATACAAAGGAGACAATTTAGAAGAATTCTGGGATTGAAACACCCTGGCCTCATCTGAGCTACGCTTGCTTTCCATCAAAAGGGGATTTAACTCAAGCCCCTATCTCAGAGAAAGACAAGTTTCTTTCTTGGATAGTCTGGCTATTACAAAAACAAGCCCTGTGTTCTGTAAGGCCTCCAAACTGCTATTACATTGCACTTGAAAGGAACATTCTGATTACATTATCAGCGCAAAATGTTACCACATTGAGGCAAGGACAACGCTTATTTATATTGCTATTACTTACGTTGCCAAAAGCAACATTTTCGTGCATGTATGGATGTGGCCACTGATAGCTGCGCATCAATCATTTACTCGAGTCCACACAGCACAGTTACGTACCTATCGCTGCT
This sequence comes from Polymixia japonica, assembly GCA_900302305.1. Taxonomy (NCBI): domain Eukaryota; kingdom Metazoa; phylum Chordata; class Actinopteri; order Polymixiiformes; family Polymixiidae; genus Polymixia; species Polymixia japonica. The sequence continues at coordinate 1,600 of OMKK01038702.1, read as the reverse complement.
GAGGGTACGTCACGCTGCGGGACTTTGGTTTTGGTGTCTTTATTCTGCAGCCGGAGACGGTACCACCGAGGACAACCCGGGCGGCTGGCTAGACGATGAGCTCTGTCATAACTGCATGATGCAAGAATTTGACAGAGCGCTCGAGCCACATGAGAAAGGTCTCAGTCGGACAATTCTCAGTACCTCCGCAGTTAAAGCATCAGGGACCTCTTGCTTGAGGAAGCAATTGGTGCTCCCTGGATTGGAACCTCCAGTCTGTCAGTTGCCGGGCAGATTTTATTCTTTTTTTTTTTTTTTTTTTAGCTTTTGTTACGTGTTATGTGTTTGCGTTACGTGCATGTGTGTGTGCATTGGTGTGGGTAGGTATTTGTGTCAGGGAATGCATCAGGATCTCCCAAAAGAGTAAGTGATTACTGTTGACAGACTGTGAGACTGTCAAACTCACCCTTTTTTTAAACGTGCGAGATGCACATAAGCTTGTCTTTTTCCCCCCAGTTGTTTTACTGTACCTGTTTACTTGTGAGCCACAGAGAGGCAGGTTGGGTTAACTCACGGGTCATGTCAGTTTATGTTCAAGCTGTTTATGTTCCATGGAATTTTTTTTGAGCCCCTAAGAAACCGGGGGAGATTGTTTGGATGATTTCAGGGGGTTAGGTTTAAATTCCTGCCTTGTCTTGTCCTATCCTGCCCTTTTTGTCTGGATTCACATTTCAGTTGTGCATCTAAACAGTATTGACCACAGGGGCACCCGCTGACAAACACGAAATGAATCGCGGTCAAAAGAAGAGGTTGTGAGTCTGGCTTTTCCCTCTTAACAACCATCGCCACGGAGGCTGTGAAGTGAAACAGTCAAGTAACTGTCAGCTGAGACAGTGGAGCGAAAAGAGAGGCACAGACAGAGAGAGAGAGAGAGAGAGAGAGAGTGGGGGAGAGAGAGAGAGAGAGAGAGACAGAGAGAGGGGGGGTGTGTATATAAACAGACTCCCTGTAACAAGTTTGCTTTTTCAAGGTGTCAGGTTCCATGGCCAAGTTACAAGTTTACGGTTATCTGTGAGGTCTATCCTGTTTGGTTTGGCATCCGCGTCGGCCGCGGCAATAAATTGCACTGAGTGCTATGAACCGTTAATTAGGTTGGCAAATGGAGCTTGTAATTTGGCAGAGGCAAAACCCACAACGCTTTGAATTGCAGATACACCAGTACAGAGGCTGAACGAAAAAAACCTCCAACCGCTCTGATGAGCCTCTGAGTGAAGTGTGTGTGTATGTGTGTGTGTGTGTGTGTGTGTGTTTGTCTGCATGCGTGCATCTGTGTGTGTGTGTGTGTGTGGGCGCGAATGCGTGTCTCTTTTTGAGGTTCTGAAAGCTTCCTGGCAGCTGCTAATCTTCCTGCAAAAGCAAGACTGAGGCTTTCACCTGGCACACCCTTCCATTCTCTGTCTGTCTCTCCAAGTGGATGGAAGCGAAATGGCCTCTTTTATGGTGAGCGAGCTGCTGGAAATGGCTAGACAATCGAGCGTGGCGGGGTAGAGAAACAACTCGGAGGAGCGCTGATTTACTTTCATCTGCATAAAATCATGGGGCTATTTGATCACCGTTTTGC
>OMKK01038701.1:6080-16993 GCA_900302305.1 Polymixia japonica | reverse complement strand
CCTCCTCCACCACTACTACTACTACTTCTACTACCACTACTACCACCACCACCTCCTCCGCTGCTACCTCCTCCTCCTCCTCCTCCTCTTCCTCCTGTGTGGTGCCCCCCTCAGCCTCCATCCCTCTGTCCTTGTTGGCTCCAGGGCCGCCTCCTCCTCCCTCCTCTTCCTCCTCCTCCTCCTCCTCTTCCACTGACTCCCTGCTCCCAAGCTCTCCCGCCTGTGTCTCGAGTCTGCTCAGTTTCAAGCCCCTCCCACTCTTGGCCCTCCATGTTGTCAGCGGGGCCAGTAACCCCGCCCACTCCGTGCCCCCCGAGCCCAAAATCGCCCCAGAGCTGGGCACCAAGTCCAAAAGGCGACGGCTCTCCCCTTACTAATGACGGAAACATAAGTCATCTACTACTTCTACTTAAGTGCTGACGAAGCTCCTTGTTGTCTGTACCTGCACTTGCTTTTGTATTTGGCTGTGCCATGCCACGCTTATTACAAGAACAAACAAACACACACACACACACACACACACGCACAAATGTTATTAAGCCACATGGCTGTTGCCATATTTTTAGGGGTAAATGCCCATAGCTTGGTTTGTCCTCTCTCTGAGTCCATTATGTTTTTAAGGGACTCTGACCCTTTAATCAGCATGGACAATGAATTATTTTCCTAAACTGACATGTTTTACTAAAGGATTTCTCTATTTGTGTAAGCTCTGCTCAGGTAGCAGCTCTCTCTCTCTCTCTGTCGCTCTCTCTTTTAAGATGTCACGCTGTATTCAGTTGAGGGAAATAGGTTCCAGATCTGAATAAGCGGTAGTGAATTTTGAAGTGATAAAGTCTCATAATGAAATCCTTCAGCTTATATCATTTTTTTGTCCATATAATAAGTTATTATTGCACATCTAAGTAATCTGCCCTCAGGTATCGCACCAAATCACCCTTTAGATAATGTAGTAGCAAAATGTCTAGAAAGTGATTGAAACTGCTCTTATACACATAGCCTTGTTCTTGTGTTCTGCCCCAAAACTCAAGACATCCTTTCAGTTGTACTCCTGTTCCATTACTAATCTGAAATGTCAGTTTGAGGCCTTGACAACCATCAGTTGAGGTGGAAGTTGTCATTGAAGGGGGCAGAGACATCCAGTGACCCTCTAATTCTAGAGCATTGAGTTTCCTGTTGATTCATCAAGATGATCTGTTTCTCTTGAGTTGAGATCTTTTGAAATGACAACGATGTAATGTAAATAAGGTTGATATTGGTCTTGTCTGTCTGATTGCATGCCTTGTTCTCTCTCCCTTCCCCGGTCTCTTGGTGTGTCTGTGTCTTTCTCCAGGCTCTCCTCTGAGGCCACAGGACTGGCAGCCAACTGAAGACACTGCATCTGCACTACCCCTCACTTTTATACCATCGGCTCCCATAAGCAGTCAATGCAACTATCCAACTTAAGTCGATATATTAAACCACCTCTCCCTCAGTTGAAATCATGTCAACTGCCATTGATTTGATCTGCTGCATTCATTATTTATTTTTATTTTTTTTGTTGTTTTTAGTCAAAAGAAAACAATTTGGTTTTTAATTCCCTTTTGAGTCCAGTTGGAGGTTTTAATGATTTCTTAGATTTTGTTTTTCCTTTTTTGTTTTTGTTTTTGTTTTTGTTGTTGGATGTAACCCTCGCTCTCTTTCCCCATCTTTCTTTGCCATCACAAAAAAGTAGAGTTGGAAAACTCTGAATAGGCATATAGGTTTAGTTCTGTACAGTCCATTTTTTTTCTTTAAAACGGAAATGACCAAAAAAAGGAAAAATAAAAAAGTATCAAAAATAAGAATAGAGTGACTTTTTATTCTGTGTTTTATTTACCCCCTTTCCACCTCGATCCCTAAAGTTGGTCCGTCTATTTAACATCTCCAAACTCACGCGTTTGATATTTCACAGCCCCCATTAAACATTTGTCACCGGGGGGGAATATGTAGCTTGTACTCTCACTGATATTTGGTTATGATGACAAATGGATCTAACACTCGGAATTGCAATTGAATTCATTTAAACAATTTAAATTGTGTACTACTGCGCATGTCACCTGTTTTTTGTTTTTTTTTCTTTTTTCTTTTTCATTTTTTTTTTTCCTCTGTCATTCCTGTTTTTCCACCTTCCATTTTTGGCCCTGTGATCATGTGTTGATACTTTGCCGGGGATGGGGGATTTTTGGGGAGGGTTTGGCTCTAGGGGTAGGAAGCAGAGAGGGTTCTCCTCGCTTTTTTTGTAAAGACTGATATATACTACTAAAAAGGTTGGAATATTTGTTTTAAAATGGAGGAAATATTTTTTTTAACTACCAAAGGGGATTAACCCCTGAACATTGACTGGTCTGTCTATAAATGTGATGAGGCTAAGAACTGAATCATTAAGCTCTGAAACTAGACAAAGAAAGGGTCATGAGTTAACACTAGTTTCCTGCTCTTTGCTTTGCTCAAGTCAGATTTTATTTTTATTATTTGCAGGAAAGAAAACTTTTGTGCACGTTTTTGAGACTGTAGACCTGGGTGCCACAACATTGTTTAAAAAATGCAGAAATAAAGATGTGAAATGCTCAAACCACAAATTGTCTGAGAACTTTATCACTGTAGGAGATAAACTCGGCACGCACACAGTTTGATTTTGAGTGAGATTTTATTTTAAATTGTTTGTTTCTTAAATATATTTATTGTACACAGTTACAATACATAATGCCGTATAAAAAGCAAACATTTCAACTCATGGTTTTGAATCAGAACGGGAAACGTACAAGTGCCTGCACCACCCAGACACTAGAGGGCAGTAGTCTTGCTTTTTGGCAACATTTTATTTTAATTGATGAGAATCTGTATAATTATTTCGTGGGGGGGCGGATTCAGTATTTCGAATGCTCTACAAAGCAAGACTCATCTAAAAATGAACATCAAAGGACTATAAAATACAGAAGCTGCCATTTTTAGCTTATTGAGTGGGAATTGCTGAGTCATCAGGTTGGTCAATGGAACAGCAGTCTGTTGTGCAGTCGGGTTGAGCCATCTGCTACAAGGAGGCTTGTCCAAGAACACTAGGTGTATATCGCACTGTCTATTATGAAAGAGACTTTTCCGCCATCAGTTGCAAACCAGTTCCCAATGATTTGGGATCAATCGTTACATGCTCGTTATCTGATATTTGATAACTGTTTTTTAACGTGTATTTCCTGGGAAGGAAACTGAATGCCTAATGATCCCATTCCTGATCATTAGGCATTGCTCAATATCGTTTGAGATCTTTTTTGGTGGTGTTTTCTTGTGTTTGTTGTCCCCTTCATTCATATGCCTTCAAGTTTGCAGAAGTAACTGAACTGATGCTAGAAATCTGCTCTTTTTTTATTTGTTGGATTTGTCCTCTGGATGGAGCTAATATTTCACTTTGATCTGAGTCATAAACGGTGACAATGTTTGAGTCATAAATACACATTAAGGTACCCATACTTTTTTTTTTTTTACACACATGCTTTTGTGATGCTATGTACACCCCCAGATGTACAAGATGAGGTTTTCAAACTGGTATTGCATTTTAATACAGTAAACACCGCAATACCAACAAAAGCAAGTCTGCCCTGAACCGAACCAGACAGTGACGTTTACCTTTGATCGAAAATAACAGAGAGCAGACATATTGCTTATTCATTGCTCACATATTGTTCCTCTTGCCCGTGTTTTGATGCCCAAACATGAACAGCAGCTAAAATCTAGTACCATAAGCTCTTTGAGGTTCATATACAGTAAGCGCCATCTAGTCAAAAACATCAGCACCATTAAATTATAGTCTCACATTTAAAAAATTTGTTCCTTTTACAATGTCAGATATTTACATTGATATTAAAATCCAGATTGTAGAAAATGACAACATAATCCCTGATGCAGATATAAATAAAAAATGTAAACTCTAAACAAAACGAAAGTAAAATGTCAACACTGTTTAAATTTCTAATACTATAAAAATGAATTCATTGTAAACTAATGATAAATAAGTCAGTGCATAATGTTCTGGGAAAGCTATATGACACAATGATCACTAGGAAACCAGTACAATGTAAAATTAAGTGCAAGCAGCAATAATAACGGGCATCCAAGAAATGCTAATAATTGAGTGGAACGTTCAAAAAGCCCTGATATGGTTTCATATCAATATTCTAGTGAAGGAGACGTACAGAATTATGACACGATGTGAAATAACATGACACACATTTTCTAGAGGCAAATAACAAAATTACGTGAAAGATGACAAGGGACGTTAACGGATAATATTTGGAATCCTCATTTAAAGGTTACATGTGATCTGGTTTCATGGGTTACCATGTTTTTGCAAAGCTGGGGAGAGAAACGGACGAGGGCGAGGGCTTGATCTTGGGCCTGGTGCTTCATAGGGACTGAAGAGGTTCAACAGTAGGTGTTGCACTCAGTTTATATATTGCACCCCCTTTCAGTCTGGCATCCCCTAATCCATTTGGGCACAACATTCAATTTCTAATGCAGATTCTATTTTTTTTTTCCAGCTTGTTGGCCATTATTTAATGCCTCTTTGCAATGACCCAAACATATCCCTGTATATTGTACGGTAGACTCTGATGTCTGTGAAAGGAAAAAGGTTAACTCCAAGGCCAGATAGTCTGAGGTCTGTGGGGTGTGGGTGGGGTAAGGTGTGGGGGCACTTTTCACCAGTTGGTGGAAGGACGGCCGGGCTCTGCACTGCCTGAGTGGTCCAGCTCTGTACTGTCGCAGTCCGAGTCGTCGTACAGGCCCTGGTTTAGAGCAGAGACATGGTTTATCAGAGTTAGACCACAGCAACTGATTGGAAAACAATGCCCTGCAGCGCTGAATTCTTAAAGGAACTTCCTGTTCCGTTGTCTATGTAGTTTGGCAGTGATCACGTTTGAATATTTGTCTGTAAACCATACCTGTATACCTCTGCCTTTAACCATACAACCCCACCCCCCTCGACACTATCTTACCTCATAATTGTTGTGGTCGGTGGTGAGCTGGGTCTTGACCTGTCGCAGGGCAGCCTCCTTCTCAGATAGCCCATCGGAGCCCAGCTGGGCTGGGTCGGCCGGGTCAGCGGGGATCTCGGAGCCCTGAGACAGCAGGTCGTCGCTCTTGTCATCCAGACGTTCGTCTGTGTTGGTGCTGACTACGTCAGGCGTGCCACTGTGGGAGTGGTCGGACGTGTTTCCCTCTTCACCGTCTGAGACCGACAGGTTCTCTGAGCTGAAGGTTGACAGGGACTGGCCTTTGTTCATGCTCACTGGACGCCTGGCAGGAGTAGAGGGCAAGCGGAGAGCAATTAAAACGAGAAAGTATAAATATGTTTCTGAAAATGAATGCAAAGGTTCGTGATGTGATAAGAGGGTTTGGACTGCTTTTTACTTGCATTCCTATAGCACAGTATTACATTTTGGTTGTACATCAGGATGTCTACAGAAACTGCATAATGTTTGTAGAAACTAGTGAATATTAAAAGATCAAAGCTTAGAGATAGAAATATAAACAGCTTTGGTGTATATTTTGTGTTTAACAACCCTCACCGTCTCCTTGGCAACTCCACTTCACTGTCCACTTCTCCTTCCTCTTCCTCAGATGACACCCCTCGTCTCTGTGGAGGATAGCATTCAGTATGAAAATTGTTTTACAATGTACACACATTAGCTATGGTGCTGCTAAGAATTGTGGGCCTTCTGGCAAGATGTGACTGATGAGACCCTGTGCACAAAGATGATACCAATATCAGAAAGCCCTATTAGCCAAGTGTTATACGATATCTCAGTTTAGAGCTGATTTCTCAAAGCCTATTCCTTACTACAGTACATATCCTCTTTGTAGTAATGAGTGTGCATTACACAAACACCCTCAGAAGACGCATACCAAATAGAGTAGTCTTAGGCAATCAAAGTTGCAACTACCAGTAGTAACAAGTGAAGTACATTAAGTTACTAATAAACTATTAAATGGTCTAAAGTGATCCTGTAAATTTGCTTAACTGGCAACGTGAAACCACAGTGGTTGGGTTTCCCAAAAACAACTCTTAGCTAATCTTGTCTCTGCTGTAAACCACGAGCAAAGATTGAAAGAACTTCGTCGAAACTGACAAAATGAAAAGTCTCACCTGACTCCGTGTGACAGCTGCTCTATAGAGCAATGCTGAAGGTGTGAGGCGCTGACTTCTAGGTGAGCGCATGATCCCTGTCCCTTCCTCCTTCTCCTCGCCATCCTGGGGCAAACGAGGGTTTGCTAGCACAGACCCTCTCCCTGCAGCTGCCCCTCTCCCACATGGCGAGTCAGGGCTACTGGAAAACGGAATAGAAGCTGCATCTTCGCTGGGCGTGTCACTGCGCGGAGGCGTCTCTGCGAGGTCATCGGCCCCTACTCCCACGTCCGGACCGTCCTCCGGCTCTCCCCCTCCCCCGTCACCTCCCAGGCCCGCCGAGGCGCTCTGACTGCCCCCTCTCTCCAGCCCTGGCCTGGCCTGTCCCTTCCTACGACCCTCGGCCTCCAGGGTGGTTGAGATGAGATCAGGGCTGGAGGAGGACATCTTCTTCAGCAGCAGGTCATGTTGGAGGCCCCTGAGGGCCACGCTGGGGTCCAGGTGCTGCTTGTTGCTGGGGACGGACGAGGTGGTGTTGACAAGAGCTAAGGAAGAGGAAAGGGTGGCTTTCAGCTGAGCTAAGTCCCCGCTGCTGCCTTTGCGGGCTTTGTGGTAGCGGGGCTTCCCTCGCCGTGAGCGGCCTGGGGAGGTGGATCCCTTGTTGGGGATGGTGACCTGGGTCATGGAGGAGTCAAGTTTGGGCAGGATGACCTCTGACTTTAGTAAGTCTGGCCTAAAGAGGAAGGAAGCAGGATAAACAGTCAAAGATAATGGAGAAACAGAGAATGGTGGTACAAGGATTTGCTCTTATTATAAATAGTTTAAAATACATCAGTTCTCAACTCTTGCTAGATTATCTTCTGCATCCTTGACCTCATAAGTTAGGTTTTGTGTGAAAATAATATACAAGTGTGACGTTATTGCAGTGTGCATTATACCTGCTGCAAAGTTTATGTAATGGTCATCTCACCTCTTGCTATGCGAGGGCAATTTCTGAGGTACGTTGCGTTTCTTCATGAGTTTCTCCATTGAGTTGGAGGATGCTCCCTGTCTGGAGCTGTGGTGCTTGTTGAAGCAGCCTGGGTATTTCTTATCTAGAGACTGCTCCCTCCTGAGGTTTAGACACAAAGACAACACATGTTTAATCAACGCTGATGGATATAGGAGAGCACTTTGCTGTCTGCAGTAGCCATATGCAACCAAAGGCTACGGCGATCTATTAGCGATGAAAATAGCACATTAAGCGTCAACTCTTCCATTTTTTTTTGTTTATGCAGACATAAAACCATTGCTTAATGGTATAATGAGTAGGATTTGTCGGTTGCGGTTTGTAAACACAACATTCAATGTTGGCCCCTCCCCCCCGGCTCAACGACACCAGAAGTGCTAGCACAAGCGCGGAAGCACCCACTGCCCAAAGGTTGACGCCCAGAAACATCCCTAACACAGCAAAGTAGGAAAATACAGACAGAGGGCAGAGTCTCTGCAGATACAGACACCACCACACACTTCTAGTGGGTCATAAGTGTTGATTGAAAATTATTTTTGTATGAGTCTATACATTGTTCTTTAGGAAAATCTTACTCATTATACCTTTAGTGGATGTCTAGGAGCTATATACGATATTCCGCCACTAGATGTCGCACTAGAGCACCAGCATCTCAGACCAAAACGAATGGGTGCGTGCCGCGCGTTGGCCACACTAACACTAATGTACTAACATGCACTACCATGCATGCGTGGCCGGACCAAAACAAAGAACAGAGAAGCTCGGATTATAACACACACAGAGGGAGTGTGACTTCATTCTCTGTGCAGCACACCATTACTCCACTATATCTTTACATAACAAATAGTTGTTTGCTGCTGTATTAATGTTGAAAATACCGTATATAGTACCTTTAAGCTAGAGTAAAAAATATATCAATGTTTGTTAAAATGAATGTAAAATGAAATCAGAGCTGATATGTCTAGTCGCAATCCTATCTGAAGAGCTCTTCTCTGTAGCGATGTATCACTACTATATATTGCAATTAACTCAGAGACACCTGGCTGACTGTTTGGCTGCCATTACTCATTCCTGTTAGTCCTTTGTCCAACTTAGCTAGTGAGATTAGTTTGGCACCAGCCCGGACTGTAATACTACCTTGGACTCCATTTCCCTGACTGTATCATCTATTTTGTTGGAGAGATTGTAGTATAAGTATAAGTCAATATAAGTATCCATACTTGAGCAGCTCTTTCTCTTTGAGTTCCAACTGGAGCATAACAGCATTGAGCTCCATGTAGAGATTGTTGGCTCTCTCCAACTTCCTCTCATAGTGCTCTCTGATGTCCAGCGCGTGCCTGTGTGGAGAGGGCAAAAAGACAGTATTGATCTATCTACACATGTATTTATTTAATGTATATATGACTCTATGTTTGTATGTGCAGTACGTTGTATGTATGGTTAACACTGGCCTGTTTATTCAAGCAACTTTTATTTATTTGTCTTTAGTGATCCCTTTGTCTGTGTTGGTAACTTTCCCTCTATATATCTCCTTATCCATACGTGAATGTATCCATACTGTAATATCCCCTGTACGTGTCCCTGTTCTCATAGTCATTACTAACCTGAGCTCTTCTCTACGTCGTATGATAAGTTCCTCATCCAGCCTGTGGAGACACGTCCCCTCGGACTTGATCTTCTCGAAGTGGTGTCTCACCTCCTCTCTCCACTCGGCCTGGCCAGACACAAACAACACATCACATCACACCAGAGCAGGCTGCAACAATAAAATCCAGTATTCTGGTCCGTTCTTTTTTAAATTTACAAGTACATACTTGAACGAGCAAGCAACGATTTCAGAGTCTGTGATGAGGAAGGTTCAAGTGGTTTACATTTTCACTGCTAGTGTTAAAAACAGTTTAATTTCGTTTATTATTATTATTATTATTATTATTAGGAGGGGTTTGCAACCTTAGAACATAGCCTGGTGAAATAGTATTTGAAGCTGCTGTGGAAATAAGTGTGTCAAACCAAACCCATCAGGCTGCAGAATAATTATCGATGCGCAGGAGAAAAGACTGGATGTACTGACATAACATGAAGACAAACACACAAAGTGCAGCATAGACATTTTCTTGTACACAGTGAAGCGTGACAGCCTTTAGCTGATGCCTGTCACATCAAAGGACAAAGGGGTTTAGATATGAGTGTGTGTGTGTGTATGTGAGTGTGTGTGTGTGTTTGTGTGCATGTGCGTGCGCACATCTGCTGCTCTTCTTATTAATCTAATGGACTTTTTGAGCAATCTCCTATTTCTCCAGCCCTTTCTCTCTCTCTCTCTCTCTCTCTCTCTGTCTCCTAGTCACCACTCATTCCTCTCTGCTGCCCACCATTAAAGCAATCAATACACTCCACCAGCAAATACTTCTTACTAACGTCACGAGAAAAATCCATTATAGGGTGGAGAGGAGAGTAAAGAGGGCGTGGGGCCAGACATAGGGAGAAACGAAGGCTCAAGGAGAACCGAGGGAGTGAGGAGGAGTGAGGAGGAGTGAGGGCCAGGCAGGGGAGTGAAGGATGATTTGTGTTTTGCATCATTAGATATAATCAAGGGAAGAGGCAGCGGGTAGCTGGAAGCAGGAAATGAACAAAATACAGATTTTATGTGTGTGTGTGTGTGTGTGTGTGTGTGAATGTCTACACGCCCACACTTCCTTGTTTATGTGTGCTCGCTCGCGCGTCCGTCTGCGTGTGCTCGCTTGCGTGAATGCTGGTCTGTGTGTGTGCACGCGCGCGCAAGTGCGTGTCGTAAATGGGTCTATGGTTCTACATGGCTGCCTGAGTAATGGTGTGCACGTCCTCCACACGTACACACATGTCCTAAGCCCTTGTCCTTCAGCTGTGGGGGCCTTTACTGGCCAGATAAATCTTCTAGCTGCAGACAGCACACTGATTGGAAGAGAAGGGTAGACACTATGCAACACCAACACCGCTAGATCTAAGGATGCTTTTGAGGAGAGGTTTTCTTGTGGCGAGACATGAAAAGCCCAGGTCTAACCCTTGTTCTAAGGGCATTCTTTAATAGGCAGTGGGCGATTTGCTCAGATTTAACCAAAGTGAATATGAAACTAAAAATTAATAATTTATGCTAGCAGGTCTACCATCCATGCTAACATCCAGTGTAGCCCTTCTTCTTGTCTCTGGTTTTAGGTGTTTGGATTGAAATATAGGAGAATCGGTTGCAAAACGGTTGGGTAACCAGTATGCTTACATTCGAAAGAGGTCATGTGTTATTACTGCATGTGTGTAGGTCTAAAGTACTAAAAGAGAGTAGACAGAAAGAAGAAAACGTTTTTCCGCCAACAAAAAAGTCATCTGTTGGTCTGTTGTTATGAGCTTACGAGAGGACGGTAGCCTACCTGGGATTGGAAGTACGTTTCTTGTGGGGTGGACAGGATGTCTGCTGATGCGATGTCCAGATGCAGGAGAATCTGTCGGAATGAGGGCCTGTTTCTTGGCTTGGAGTTCCTTTGGGTAACGGAAAACAAATATTTTGTCAGAAACACAAGGGACGCTGAAGATAGTGACCTACTCTCTCCTTTTTCAAAGAATCGCTGTTTCTAAATGTACACATTCTCTTCCATTGCCCTGTTTGCATATATACCTCTTTCTAGAAATTCCTCTGGCCTTCTTTTCAGTTCAACATTTTCATCTTTCTCTTTCCCCCTTCATTCCTTCCTTTCATCGTATCACTCTTGTTCCTTTCTCACCTTCTCTAGCCCCCCCCCC
>OMKK01038686.1:0-21252 GCA_900302305.1 Polymixia japonica | reverse complement strand
TTCCTGAAAAATTTTGCCGTGTTGAAAACCAGCCTATTCTCGACCGTTAACCATGAAAGTTTACGGTGCATACTGATAGTGCTTGTTGTTATGGGACAGTGTAAAACTAACCTGGCAGCTCTGTTCTGGGCAGTTTGCAATTTCTTTAGTTGACCTTTGGATGCAGAGGACCATACAGGTGCACAGTAATCCAGGTGACATAAAATTAAAGATTTAGCCACCTGTCCCACAATGTGTGTAGGGACATAAGAAAGACATTTCCTCACCATGGAGATACCACTACCCATCTTCTTCACTATGGTATCAATGTGTTCTGCCCATGACAGCTGGCTGTCAATTATTGTGCCCAGTAATTTTACTTTATTCACCTGTTCTATAGGTTCCCCTGACAAGTTCAAACTCATTTTTGGTGTGGATGACAGTATATGACTCGATCCTAAGATAATTGATTTGGTTTTAGAGATGTTCAGTACCAACTTATTCCGTGTTATCCATTCAAAAACCATATTCAACTCAGCTAATAAAACATTGTCCAGTTCACTGACAGTTTTTGCAGAATAATACAATGTGGAATCATCGGCATACATTTGTACAGTTGCTTTACACAACACTGATGAAGTGTTGTATTTTTCTCTGTGGTGTGCGTGCCTGTGTGTGTGCGTGCCTGTGCACATGTTGTAGGCAGCCCAGTCGGTGCTGATCTCCCTGTTCCAGCTCAATACACCAGAGTTCACCATGCTGCTGGCAGCCCTGCCCAAAACCTTCCAGGATGGAGCCACCAAGCTGCTCCAAAACCACCTGAGGAACACTGGCAACGCCGCACAGGTAACACACACGCACACACAAACTCACAGATGTACTCACATATGCACACACACAAACTCGCTCATGTACCTGCACATGAACTCTCACACACACTTACAACATCTCATACATGCACTCACACACACACACTACAAGACAAAAACATATGGAAATCTGACAGCCATACACATATAGGAATATATGTTTCTCAATCATTATCTGCTGGATGTTAATGATATACTATGTGTGACATTTATGTTTGTCAGGCATCAATGGGCAGCCCTCTGACACGCCATACCCCTCGATCTCCAGCCAGCTGGTCCAGCCCGCTCACCTCCCCCACAAACACCTCCCACAACACCCCGTCACCAAGGTAACACACACACATAAAATACACCGTTCTCCCACCACCAATCAACAGAATCCACCAAAATGGAAAATCCATCTCACAAACATTGTTGAAAGTTGTACACAGATATAAAGATTAAAGCCTGCATGCTTTTGCACAACTCGCAGTTCAAATAGATTAGGACACAAACGGCTACCTGTGCTTCAGTTCCTCTTTGATCATCCATCGTCTGTAAATGCTTCTTCTAATGCTAATGATAATAACAATCATTTCTAATGTGAATTAGCATTAATAATAAATTGAAATATTTCGTGCCATTTTGTTCACTGTAGAAAGGAGCCAAGATGTTGATATAAGATGCTGAAAGTGCAGTAAAATAATTTTGTTCTTTGAATCACAGAGACTAAAAATGGTGATTAATATTCCTGATCTTAATAGCTAGCAAATTAATTGTGATTAGAATTTCATTAGAATTCCATAACTATGCTGCCCTGTGGCTTTTTTATTTTTATTCATTTTTTTGTGTGTGCAGTGCGTTTGACTACGACACAGAAAACATGAACTCGGAGGACATCTACAGCTCTCTGAAAGGCGTCACCGAGGCCATCCAGAATTTCAGCGTCCGCAGCCAAGAGGACATGAATGAACCAATCAGAAGAAGGGACGGAGAGGAGGTGGGCCCAGCTGGGGGAAGGGATGTTGTGTGTGCCGATGTGTTTGTGTACACAAGTGTGTAGTCAGATCAAGGGCGTAGATTTCGGGGGGTTGGTATACATAAATATTTAGACATCTATAAGACAACCAGATGGGACTGGGGGGCTCAGGTGAGCAGCCATATTTTGAACGATAGTGAAACTGGACTAGTGCGCTGATGCCAGCATAGTGCTGAGCTACGTTGGACTAATGCCTGCACTAATGCCTTTTAAATTACTGCTACAACTGTATGGCGTGTTAACAAAACAAAACTGATAAACGCATATCAGGGCTTGGTGCATCAGGAATCATTAGCATCAGGTGTTTTTGAATATTTTCCCTTTAAAATTCACAAGAAACAGCTATTTAACAGCCATTTTAAAAAAGAATGATATTGACCTCAACCCAAGCCTACTCCCTTGGGTCAGATTATAACATTACAAGGGAAATATTGTAACCGATATATCATAATGTGTACAGTTGGCAAAGCCTTCAGCACCTGCTTCGCAATTCTACAGCAATTGTGATTGTAATTTTGCATTTGAACGATAGCGCACTTTATTTGATCATTATTGTTACTTAGGGCTGGGCGATATAGCTAAAAATGTATCACAATAAAATATTTCATTTCAGTCTATATAGATAATTATTGAACATTTTAATGACCTTAGTAAATTATAGTAAAGTAATGACTCTAATAAAGACCAGGAGAAAAAAAGGTTGAATTTAATCACTTTATTTTTAATTTAACCACCTTACTTTGAATTTAACCACTTTATTTATTTTTTCACCGTCTGCACTCATTTTCTCACTACTCACTACTGTTTCTGTTGTGTCACATGTCAATGGTGCAACCGGACAATACACCTGTTAAATGATTGGCTGTTTGTGTGTCACTCATAGCATGCTCCATTATCAGAGAACATTGAAATGCTTTTGATGACGTAGCCAGTATACTGGAGTCACCTTCAGCTGCCAATGTTTCTACGCACACACACACACACACACACAAACACCTAAATGAGCCTGAGATTTGATCCCTCCCTTCATTCTTTCCATAGCGTGGGAACTGGAAGGTGTACATTTGAGAAACCTTAACCTCCAGTATATCTTTTATTTGTTGATATGGGACTAGCTCTGATTGCAGTTGCACTGAGAATATTCCTGGCAAGAGCCTCCCCTTAAATAAGTTCATACGCGCTTGCCTAGATAGTGTGCCTGTTTAGATCAAATTCGTGACTGAGTATACAAACGCCAGCACCCCTGGGATCAGCTCTTAAAGCAGTCCTCCCAAGACGCCAACCCTATAAAAGGAAATGGTATGCCCCAGTGCAGGGGTGTGACCCCCTGACATTTTCCCCCTGGGGTGCGTTTGAAATTTAACCAGCCCACGCGTCATCGGCCTGCCAATCAAAGTGCACCTGACTCATCAAATTGCCAATCAGAGAAGGGATTCAGTGGTTTGAGCATAAATATAAACAGAAACAGGAGCACATTAAACCTCCTCGCCCTTCTCTGCTTCAAGCATAAATATAAAGACAAACGGGAACCTCACCATCTAGTACACAGTGTCTCGCTCCACCAGCGTGGGGTTGTTGACGTCACTTTGAAAGAGCAAAATTCCATCAACAGATGGCCAATAAAATCTTCACCTTTTTAGAATCTACCCACAAAATTCATTTGGAATAATATTTGGTTATTGGAAAGGCCTTGGATAACTATGTGCTGGGTGACTGCTGATTCCAAGTTATTGATGCCATTGTAAGACACAAAAGTCAACATCCTGTAAGGCACGAAAGTTCCTAAGTTTTGAAAGTTCCTTTTCAAAAAAAGCAAAGCATCATGGGATGGATGTGATTACTTGGAATTGTCATAGCAGTGGATATACATGTGTGGTTAGGAAATGTAGCCCACACCAGAACAGAACCACCAGCACCCTTTAACATGGAAGGTCTTTATTAGCCTTTCCTTTGTTCTGACCAACCCTACATGGTGAACACCATGTTTTGGAATGGAAGACATAACGGCGTGGCCTCCCTGTCCAATCTTAAGCCATCAATAGCAAGTTACTAGGTATGCAGTTTGTTAACGAATTTTTAGCTTCAGTGCTGTTCGTGGTATGTGTCTATTCTCTGCTGCAGGGAGTTAAGTTTCGTTTTTTAATTTTTGGTTTCATGAGGTCATGCACGCAGCAGCAAGAGCTGTGATTGGTCTGCTTTTGTGGGGACTGACACACAGACTTCGGCCACGTCGTGAAAACACACCATGCTTTTTTCCTTACCTTTTGCTTTCGTTTGATCCTCAATGTTATTTTTGCGTGGCCTAGCATATAAAAGTTCAGACCTCTCTGACCTGTTGATGTGTCTCTGTCCTCCAGGGGGGCAGTGGGACAGACGGCAAAGCGGCAGATTTAGTGGACGGTGGCCGCACAGCGCTGGATAACAAGACGTCTCTCCTCAACACTCCCCTGCTCTCCTCCAGCCCGCGGGGCTCCCGCGATCACTTCTCCGACTCCCCCTTCAAACACAGCCTCAAAGACACCAGCCTGGACGACTCAGAGCAGCTGACTGATGGTACACACATGCACATAAATCAGTATAGGGAGACAAATTGTTATATACGCACTAGAACAGACCCAGTGATATGACTGTGTCAATGTGAAATTTCTTATACGCAATACTAAGGACTCAGTCCCTGCCGCCTTTTGTCCCTAACAGACAGCAGCCTGGACCAATCAGAGCTGGTGGCCGAGCTGCTGAAGGAGTTGTCCAATCACAACGAGCGAGTGGAGGAGAGGAAGGCGGCGCTGTGCGAGTTGCTGAAGCTGATTCGTGAGAACACCCTGCAGGTGTGGGACGAACACTTCAAGACCATCCTGCTGCTACTGCTGGAGACGCTGGGCGACAGAGAGGTATACATACACACACATTCCTTGCTTAAATTTGAATTTTCACAATTCTGTGAAAGCATTTACTGATTAACAAATCTGTCCCCCATCTTCTCTATTCTCTCCATCTCTCTCTTTCGGTGTCCTCCATTCCTGCTCCCAGCATGTGATCCGAGCGTTGGCCCTGCGTGTGCTGAGGGAGATTCTGGGCAAGCAGCCCTGGAGGTTCAAGAACTATGCCGAGCTCACCATCATGAAGGCGCTGGAGGCACACAAGGACCCCCACAAGGAGGTACATGCACACACACACACCTATGAATACACACACACACGACACTACATTTAAAAAAAAATGCAACTACAGCTTGAAATCCTAAGTCATATTTTGACGGTGTGTGCGTGCGTGTGTGTTCCTGTGTAGGTGGTACGAGCGGCGGAGGAGACAGCGGCCATGTTGGCGTTGTCCATCAGCCCAGACCAGTGTGTGAAGGTGCTGTGTCCCATCATCCAGTCGGCAGACTACCCCATCAACCTGGCCGCCATCAAGATGCAGACTAAGGTCATTGAGAGGGTGCCCCGTGACGGCCTGATGAGCATGCTACCCGAAATAGTGCCAGGACTAATACAGGTAAAACACAGACAAAGACACATAGTCGCATGTGTACACTGATAGGTCACACAGTTTCCGAAGCTAAATATGTTTTTAGAAAATGGATAGTCCTGTTCCTAGTTCTGATTGGCTGAGTCATGTTAGAGGTCATTGTAAAATACCTGATCAATGTACACCTGACACCTGTGACCACAGGTGTGTTAATTTCAACAATAACACGCCAGCCAATAAAATCACCATTCACGCTTTGAACAGTACGAGTTCTCTGCAGCTCTTCAGGTTTGTAATGTGCTTGTCTTGTCCGGCAGGGTTATGATAACTCTGAGAGCAGTGTGAGGAAAGCCTGTGTGTTCTGCCTGGTGGCCATCTATGCAGTCATAGGGGAGGACCTTAAACCACACCTCAGCCAACTCTCCAGCAGCAAGGTAACTTCTTGTTGATTTTCACATATATTAAAACACTTTAAACTTAAACTTCTTGGTCCCCAAGATCTTTCTTGCATTTCTCAATTGAGTTTTAAAAACAAGGCAGGTATTGACATGGTATTGACTAATTTGCCCTTCCTCCATTCTTTGTCTCTTTGGGTTTCTGCAGCTGAAGTTGTTGAATCTGTACATCAAACGTGCCCAGTCTGGCTCCAGTGGCAGCGAACCCCCAACTGATGGCCTATAGGAGAGATGCCGCCCCCAATAGGCCAAACATAGAACTGCAACTCTGCCTACAGAACAAAATGCACATACTGTACACTCATGAACTCACACCCACACAAACATCAGAACAAAATAAACATCCTAAAACACTTAACACAGAAGCAGACTGCTTACACCCACACATACACACATGCTTGCACTCATTCGTGCTGAATTGCAACCTCAAATGTATTCTCTCATACAGTGAGGCCCCTCACACATACACACACACCTACGTCCACACTGTTCTGGAAACCCTTCATGTATTTCCTGCCCCAGTGCTAGATGGGAGTTGTGGTGCAGCGGAGTGTTGTAGTTCTATGGACCAACGCTGAGGATCCACCCACTTGGACTGAACTCCACCTAACCCCCTTGAATCCCCCTGCCACACACACAAGGCACACATACATATTCCTCTCAATTTATCACTAATCGCTCAAGGATGAAGATATTAAACCTCCGTCCTCACCACATCCTTTAAATCCACTGGCTCTCCTTCAAACACTACAGCACACCCTCTTACCTCCATCTCTATATCGGATTTGGCGGGGGGGGGGGGTTACATGGTCCTGATTGAGGAAGAGTACTGTGTAGCCAAACCCACAACCATGAGACAGACAGGGCAGGACTGGTGTGTGTACTCTTCAACGGTGTGTACCTGGGGCCAGGTAGACCAGAGTGTATATATACAGTGTGTTATAGTGGGGATCAGTTTGGGTAAGGAAGTTTTACCGCAGTGGCTTTTAAAGTCTGGAATATTCTCTCTCTCACACACACACACACACAGTCTCTCTCCGTCTCTCTTTCGAAAGGTGCTGAAGAGCCCAAGGTACGACCCCAACCCAGCACAGCACTAACGCTCACAGGTGCAGGTCACAGGAGGTCATGCCTACTCACACTCGCAGCAATTACATAGGCAGGGTTCCAGGCATAGGAGGCGTTACGTGCTTGGCTATGCATGAGATTAGTTTAAAAAAAAAAAAAAAAAACTTTTTATCGGGGTTCGACCTACCATCAGAATAGGGAAACAAGGTTTTAAATTAACTTGATCAATGTCCGCCCCTTTCAGAAAAGTCCATGGTGCCCTCCATTGATCCTAGCTTGTCATGGATCAGTCGGCTTCTAGGTAGGGTGTGGAGGAGGATGGCATGGCTGCTGCCTACTACACGAACTTTGATGAGACATGGTTTATTATCACATAGTGGGATATGTATCTATATCTGATATTAAAATGGAATATCCAATAACAATGTCATTTAGGAGAGTCCCCTGGGGGGGTGCACACGCGCACCTTTGCCAATCCTCGATTTTATTTTTCTCTCTGTTGCGCGTGCCGTAGTCTCTCACAAATTGATTTCTCTCCGCTGAGAAATTTGTAGAAATGTATTATTTACAGACCTGATAAACTCATGTCACCCTTTCTCTTTCTCGTATTCTCTCTTCGCATTGTTGCATTCTTTCCCTCTTGTGAGTAACATTCTAGTTTTCACTGTTGTGTTTCCTCCGCGCATTTACAAAGCTGTGCTTACAATTAAATAAAAAAAATAAAGAACTTGTACAGACCATGATAAACTCTGTTTCTCTTTTGATATCTGCAATGAAGTGGTGGCAGTGCTCGCATGCTGATTGGGAAATGGCAAAGGGGGATGAAATCAATATAGATGACTGAATGGGACAACAAATGTAGAAAAAAAATAATGGACCCAATATAGTATTTTGTCGTGTCGTGTTTGACTAAAGGAACACCTTGTATGGTATCGAAGTATCTAGTTAACACCATGGGCTAATTCTGATATCTCTAAAGGTCTAAAGCTACAAGCGGTCTTATGCAACCAATACGATTATTTGCAACATAGGCTATAGCCGAAACCACGTGTTTGCATCTGTTCCTTCGGCTGTAAATTTAGCTTCAGTTATGAGCTGTACCCAGATATCAACCTCACCTGACCCTGGCCTGGTCATACCCGTTAGGGCCAGCCACAGGTATTTCTCGTAGGTGCAATTGGAGATCACTTCCTCGTTGTTGAGACTTTGTTTTACCACACGAATTTTGAGATTGGTTTGATGGGACAAAGGCGGACTATCACACGCGGTTTTCCCTTTCGCCAAAAGAGCGTGGCTAGTCAACGTGTCCTGGTTGTAAACGCAGCGCTACTCCTCAGACTCGGCGGTGCGCAACGATCAGGGTCCGACTTTAGATAATGATTGAGCGCGGCTCAAAGACAACGGAATAAGGACAGCAACTCCGACGAAGCAACTTACTGCAAGACTCCTCTTAAATTACCAACTTTCGAGCATGAATAACCCACATCTGGAATTCTAATGCACCAAGTTGTGTGTCTATTTGGAACAGCAGTGGACAACAATTCTGAGCCATTATGCTTTTCTGGCAGTCATTCACTGAAAACTTCCGACACCAGTCACTCCGACCTAGCTGCAGCAGCTACACACGGTATGGTCACAAAGTAAAGGACACATTTCACCTATACTAGCATTGATGTTTATGTCTTTATTTATTTAAAAGATCCTCATTACTTGATGCTGTGGCAAATAGCCACGCAGGCTATTTGTATACAAAAATAAGTAGAGGATTAAAAGGTTTTCTACTGAACATAATGTGTTTTGGTTCAGTTACTCTTTAAAGAGACTTAGTAAACAGCCAGTACCAGATAGAGACAAGGCAGGTACAAACAAGGACAACAAATTATGAAACAAAAACATGCATCTAAACCATAAGCGCGTGGTATTACTTTTGAGACTTTTATCTGTTGGCCTATAAATGTATCTATAAATTCATTTTGAGATATATTTTGCTTTTTGTTCGGCGGATACAAAATAGATAAATTATTATCATTTTTAGTTATTAAAAAATGTACCTTTGTGACATTACAATTGCCAACAATGTGTTTATAGAGCTCACAGCAGCTCTGCGGTACGTATGTTAATGGTTAATTGTTTTGTAGATAAAAAGTTGCTTCTTGCGAAGGCTTGGGATCAGTACAAGGACAGCGCTGTGTTCTGCAAAACAGACAGTAGAGAGATGTGTGTGAGAGCAAAAGAGACTGTCGCTCTTTATGTTTCTGTGTGCGGTGGGGGGGGTTTCCCGCCTGATGTTGCAGTGTAATTATCGAGAAAACTATTTTACGGCTGTATTGTGCAAATAAGGTTCATCGGAAGCAGATGTGATTTTGGTATCAGAGACCAGCACAAGACATATATAAGCACAGGCACAATGACGAAAGCTCTCTGTTCGCTGATTGGCCACAGGATGTGCACTGGGCACAGGAATGGCTCTCTGATTGGCTCCGCGCCACCCCTGGCATCCTCCCTGCGGCTGGTGGTGTAAGGAAGGCTTTAGAGAGGGACAGTGGATGTGGTGTGGGAGCCATGTTGATGTTGCTTGGTTTTGTGTCAACTACTGCACTTTGGATTGTTAAAGAGTCGCATTTCACGGGTCGGGAGCCGTAGCGGTCGTTGGAGTCCCGCGATGAAAAGAGAAGAGCGGTTTCGGACGGCACAGGAAGCGCTGGGGGAGAGCTCCTTGTAGGATCCCAGACATCATACAGTGGACTCAAAGCAAGGGAAGTTTGCTAATGGTAGTTAGCCTTGCTAGCGAGCTAGCCAGCTAGCAACAGCTGTAGGGACGCTACGGGGGATGCGGTGTGCGGACTCGCCTCGAAAAACGTTATAGTCTCTACTTCCTGCGTTTTGTCTTGTTGATGTTTGTTAGACTGCTTGAGAACTGTCGGCCTTGGGCTATCAAGGGCTAGCAAAGTTAACGTTAGCTTGCTAACTCGCCTTTGTAAAGCTAGCTATGTGGTAGCTAGCATGCCGACAAGCAGCTCGTCTCACGACTAACATTTGCTAGCCGAATTGGCCCTAACGTAACGCTACTTTCAAACAGATCGACTGTTGTGGGCCATCGCAGATGGTGCGAAAAGCTGCAAAGTAATCTCGTGTAAAGATATGGCGATACATCGAGGTTATGCGGAATGCTATCACTTCGCCTGTCCAACTTCCCAAGGAGCAGCTAACTGGCTTGCAGCATAACTTTTCTTTCACCGTGTCCACTCCAGCTCAGCAAGCAGCTAATTTGCTCGTTAGCTGTTCTATCGCCCCCCAAGCAAGCTGGCGGCCCTCCGAGTAGAAGCGGATGATAAGGAGTTGGGAGCGATGGCCTGGGTGCTGAAGATGGATGACGCCACCATCGAGTCGGGACTGGTGCACGACTTCGATGCCAGCCTGTCAGGCATTGGGCAGGAGCTGGGTGCTGGCGCCTACAGTATGAGGTTAGAGAAATAAACAAGTGCTTTTTGCAACATGCAAACCAACACCAACTCATCAGCACGTAAGTAGCTAGGAAGAGCACTGTCATGACCAAGTGCTCAAAGAAGATCGAAGATACAGTTTGTTCTCCTGGCCTTAAGCCCCGTGTGCACTCAGCTGTGATGCACATACCGTCTGGCAGGAATGTTTAACGTCATATTTTCCTTAGTTTGGTATCCCCTTCGGATCCCCTGTGGGTTGTGATGGTTTCTTTGTTTTGGGGGTTAGGGAAGGGGCAGTCACAGCAGGGAGCCATGATCCAAGACTAAGATTTAATTCCCCTATGCTACACACACACACACACTCACACAGAGGATGTGTGCTACTTTGAGAAGGATACAGGCAGAGGATACAATCCCGCTACTCAAATTAACTAGATGGGTGAGGGGTGGCAACCTAACCCAACCATGTGCCCCAAACTCTTGCTACTAAGACTTGGGGAAAACAGGAAATGACCCCAATTGGCTCCTTAGAGTGGTTACATAATCAGAGCCGGGCCCTGTTCTTCTGAGGACCAGTAGTGTATAATGGGACTGTATATTGTGTCAGAAATTATATGATGGTGACCAGTCACACCCGCACATCTGTCACTATGCCCATCCCATTAGATGTACATGCAACTCAGTATCAAACTCACACATCCTTTATCTTTCCTGGGTTCTTATGTGACTGTTAGGTGTAATATATGTTAATGTACCACCAACTGGGTTACTCAGCTTCACCAAACAAATTTTGGAACTTTGTTTTGTCGGTTTGTTTTATTTGAATGGTTATGAATGATTTCATAGGTATGAAAGTTGTTGCTTCAGCATCTGCTTAATGGATAACTGCCAGTGTGTGTGTACATACTCTATTGTGTAATGGGACATGGAGGTCAGAGGAGGTAGTGATATTTGTGTGAAGGGGGCGAGAAGTTCTCAGGACATGCAGCTGTCTTATCAGCAGCCTCTCTAGCCATCTGCTTTTAGCGTGTGTTTATCTGTGTGTGACGTGGTTGTAATGTGTGCATGTAAGTGGGTTTACCAATAGTTCAGAGACGAGTTGTGTGTGAATGAGTGAAGAGGGTGTGTGTGTGTGAATGAGTGAAGAGGAGGGTGTGTGTGTGTGTGTCTCTAGGGGCAGTACTATCTAAGGGGGGGCCATGTTTGGAGTCAGCAGCTGGTAGGTACAGTAGGAACGGAATGTCTCGCTGTGTGTCAGTGGAGCCGGCTCCTCGGGTTTCAGGAAGAAGATGCCGTTTCTTGGGCAGTGGGACTTGCACTGTCTGGGCACCTTCTCTGGGAGGGGATGCACACTTGCACTAGCAAGTGTACGAGAGAAGGTGTTATAAAAGGGATTTAGAGGAAGTTATTGAGGGAATGTCTTGGAATTGTCAAGTTATTTTTATAGCTTTGGCTCCGCTTTAGAGCAGCATCAGGACTGGCCAGTAACCGTTCTGCAATTAATGCGATGCCATGATCCAAATTGCTTGGCACAGGCGGGAGACCTTTTCTGCACATGCACTGTCTGAGGTCTATATAGGCATACATACACACACACACATGCACTATGGACTCATTGACGCTTCTGCAGCATTTGTCAGAGTGAACTGAGGACATGCTGTCTAGTCTAGCTGCCAAGTGTGTGTGTTTGTGTGCGTTTCAGTAGCCTGGGTTATCTCTAGGTGATTTGTTCTTTGCTCCCGGCGTAACCTCATGAACAACAAGGATCTGTCTGTTTGATCAATGCGGAGGCTTCTTCACTTGTCCTGAAATAGCCTTTCATGAAATAAAGCAGAAGATTAAATCATTTTAAATGTTTTTAGGGGGCTTAGTCTTGTGTACGGTGCAGAATCCCTTTTTTCAACAGCATCAGGCATTTTGATGTGTTTTGGGGAAGTCATTTCCATTGGGAAAACAAAGTGACGGCTTTTCTAGAGAGGCCTAGGTGATGTTGCCACCAGTGTTGGAAATGATATAAGAGCAAATGAAAGCCTTGAGCAAACAAAAGGCTAATGGAGCATATCCAGAAACCATAATCAACAGAATTGTACCAGTGAATGTTAGTCAATATAAAACAACATATATTAAATATAATAGTTACCAAGTACAGGAAGCATCCCTGTAAGCTGAAAAAGGCTCAAAGGGCTAACTGCCATTTTAATGGGGAGGTTTTCTCTTTCCCTCCCATCTCTCTCTCTCCCATTAGCTCTATTTCCATCCAATTGTCAAGCAAATTTTAAGCAAACCATTGAAATGTCACAAAAAATAATATGCGAATCAAGTGCGTTTCCATCACATGGGTTGAAGTGATTAAATCTTTCAAGAGTTGATTGCTATTGGGCAAGTTGTTGTTGTTATTTTCTACTTATTTATTTGACAAATGTGTTTCTATCGCTATTTAACACATAATGTCTTTATTGACAAAAAAACATTTCCACCACAAGTGAGCATAAAAACGTTTTGCGATATTGAGCAAATTTTATAGAAATTTTCCATTTCCATTCAGCATTTCTGATTCGATACACCACAATTTGCATAAAAATGCTTGGATGGAAACCCAACTATTGTCTGTTTATGTTACTCTCTCTCTGTCATTCTCTCTCCTCACTCTGTCTTTACAGCGATGTGCTGGCTCTGCCCATCTTCAAGCAGGAGGACTCCAGCCTGCCTCCTGACGAGACCAAAAACCCCCCATTCCAGTATGTGCTGTGTGCTGCCACCTCGCCTGCTGTCAAGCTGCACGACGAAACACTCACATACCTAAACCAAGGTCAGACACACACACAAAGAGAGAGAGAGAACGTCTTGGTTGTACTTTACCTTATTTTGTTTTTCACAACTGAGGCAGCTGCCTTAATTTTACACTACCATACATTACCAGGATTACACATGAGGGTGTACTTCTGATGGTGTACGCCTGGTACTGGATTTGTGTTAGGTATACACCATTCAGTGTATTGGGTGTATATGTTTTTACATAGTCAAAGCTATTGTTTGCTGATCGGTGCAGTTTCTCAACTGCTGAATAGGCTGTTTACTTCATTTCGAACTCAAGTTCGTACTAATGCCTTATGCTGTCTCTAGGTAACATCCACTGAATAAAGCAATAGCCCTTTACACCCATGACAGGCTGTGATTTGGCCCCTCAGACCTATGTCATTGAGCCTGTCCAGCAGTATATATACTATCACAGACTGTACAACTTCCTCTTGCTTATTCAGTTCACAGCTGGGAAGCAGGCCCTTACCAACATCAAGCTAGCTAGCTAACATTAGCTTTGTTGAGAGTTTATTTGCCACAGAGTTTGTTGTGTTTCGACTGCGGTTCACACATGGCGAGAAGTGACACCCACACCGCTGAGCCACGCTCAAGAGGATTATTCAAAATCTTTAATCCAAATTAAATTCTAATGTCAGTAATAATTAAAAAAAAAAAGCTAAACAGAGAATAAATTATTTAATAAAAACAGATAAATATACTATTAAATTTTGTTTACATTTTTAAAAAAATGTTAAGGTAATAAAAATATTTTAAACAGTAGAAATGTATTTATTCACCCATAAACAGTTCAGAATAATCAAATTCAGATAACAAGTAACTTTATTACTTACACTTAGAAATCCAAAACATACTTAAAATGGACAACTGCACATTTAAATCAAGAGGTCAGTGCTTAAAAGTAAAGTGCTTAAATTCCAAAAAGCAAATAGTGCCCCCTGGTGATCGGATCGCCTATCAACGTTTTCGAGTAACCACGATTGGACGATATGAAAATAGAAACAAAAGTCACTCTTCGGCATTTGTAGCTAAATCTGACACAAATGTCGAAGAAAGAGGAAAAACGGTCTACTCAACGCGCTAGTTAAGACCTCTGGCTTGTTTGATCCTGTCGTGAATTCAGTAACCCACAAGTTCGAACGGCAACAGAAGGAGTTGGTTGTTCTGCGAAACCTCATTCCTCGTAGGCCCCGCACTCCACGGCATGAGCCTCGCCAAGACCCTGGCCCCTCCCGCCGCGACTGGTCTTCTCAAAGGGCAGAGCGCCCCAGGCTTCAGAGGCAACTGTGGCGCCATCTAACAGCGGGATGAGAGGACATCATTTTCGACTGTCTCAGCAACGCTCTGCTTCGGCGGTGAGGGGCAAGAAACAACGGAGGGCCTGATTTCTCCAGAAGGGCGGCGACATATTATTGAACTGTCCCACCAACCTCTAATAACACGGAAAAGGAAATTGGATATGCTCATCTTTGTGTCAGCGAAAGCTGCACGGCTAGTACACCAAATACAGACACACACCACTGTCCCCCCTCAAAAGTTATTCCCCACTGTTTGTCATCATGCCTCTTTGCCACTCATCAATACAAGCGCCATGGCATGAACATAATGAGTCCAAAGCTCCATGTAGAGCCGGGATGCATTCACACACAACAAACACAATCACAAGTCAAAACATGTAGTTCACTGCCCAGTCCCACAAGCAACCATTGGGGCCAAAATAAAATATGAGCCTGGAGCCTCAAATGAGGCCAGGACTTCTTCTGACAATTCCTCAAACTCTGTTTCTCATGCAGCGGTCTTTACCGACAGCGCACATGATGTCTATAGACATGGTGCTATGCTTGTCTGCACAGGTCAGCCATTGGAAGAGCGCATGCGCACTAACCCCCTGGCTAGAATGGACCCTGAATCAGGGTCACGCCTTGTAGTTCAATCAGCCGCTACCGTGGTTTGCTGGTGTCACAAACCTTTCAGACCATGCAGTGCCAGCTCTCAGGCAGGAGATCCTTTCTCTGTTGGAGAAGGGCACCAGGTGGAGAGATGAATTGCAGCTTTATTCCAGGTATTTCCTTGTTCCCAATAAAGACAGCTGTTCTCTATGTCCAGTATTGGATCTGAGGGCAGTAACCAAAACATTACGGAAACTTCCACTCCGAATGTTAACACTGTTGCCTGTTCAGGTCTGTACGGAAAGGGGACTGGTTCACTTCAGTGGATTTGAAAGATGCTTACTTTCACATTCCAATAATGCAGAGACACAGGAAATATCTGAAGTTTGCCTTCCAGGACAAGGGATACAAGTTTTGTGTTCTCCCATTCAGCCTCTTTCTTGCTCCAAAATATTCTCAGTAGTTGTGGATGACGCACGACAATTTATGCAGTAGTAGTTTTACTTGGTCCTTTGATTTACTCCGATGGCAGCGGCATCAGCTGTTGTTCCTTTGGGTCTGCTCATCATGAAATCTCTGCAGCGCTGGTTTATCAGCCAGCAAGTCCACCCAGTGAGGGATCTGCGACTGCGATCACATTCAGGGCAGGCTGATCAAGGGGCCAGCCTCGAATGGGAAACTAGTGTCTCCACCCACAGGTTGTGGAGAGTATTTGGGTCCACTTCAGACGGCGGAAGTAGACTTGTTCGCTTCATATGAAACAACTCGCTGTCCACTATGGTTCTCCATTTAGAACGACAACCCCCCCCCATGGGTCACGACACTCTAGCTCAGCACTGGCCAAAGAGTCAGCTATATGCGTTACCTCCTTTTCCCCTGTTAACAGCAGCTGCTGCACAAGGTGAGGGAGGAAAAAGCGCAGGTAATTCTGCTGACCCTGAACTGCCCAACACAAACATGGTTTGCGGACCTGAAGCCTCTTTTGTCAGGGACGCCATGGCCTCTGCCGTTGCGTCCCGACCTGCTGACACAGGCGAGGGGAGGAATCTTCCATCCAGCTCCTCAAAAATGTAAGCTAGTTGCTTGGCCCATGAGCAGGAGCGTCTGTTAGGCAAAGGTTTACCTCTAGAGGTTATAGAGGGATTCCAAAATGCCAGAGCCCCCCTCCACCAGGACTCTTTATACAAGTGGAAAGTGTTTGAGCGCTGGTGTGCTGAACGTGGTGATGACCCATTTCACTGCAATGTGTTATTCTGTGCTTCCTTCGCAGCCCACAACGAAAGGGTCTTTCACCCTTTACACTCAAGGTGTATTTGGCTGCCATCTCAGCTTGCCATGTTGGGATAGATGGCAAGCCACCAGACAGCCATGTTCTGGCCTCGCGGTATATGCAGGGTGTCTGTCAGTTGCACACTTCTAACCGTTCTTTAATTCTTGGTTACAGTCCTGGATGCTATGACAAGGGCCCCATTTGAGCCTCTCCAAGATGTGGGACTAAAATGTTTATCACTAAAAACAGCCCTACTAATGGTGATAGTTTCAGTGAAATGGGTGGGAAATTTGGCAGCTTTCTCTGTGCATCAATCTTGCCTTAAATTCTCCCATGATAATAGGAGAGTGACTCTGTGCCCTAGATTATTACGGCCGGGTTCAAGTCTACTGTCATCGACTTCACGCCCTCTCCATCTATGTGGAGCGCACCAGGACGTAACAGCGCTCTAATCAATAGTTTGCTTGTTATGGATCCCAGACGGCAGGCAAAGCCCTGTCTAAAGAGCATTCGCCAAACTGGATAATGGCGTCTATCACCTTGGCTTACTCCGTCACAGGACAGGTACCCCCAGAGGGCCTGAGGGCACACTCTACTATGAGTGTGGCTACTTCCTGGGCATTGTTACAAGGCATCGCAGTGGAGGGGGTGTGTGCTGCTGCCTCTTGGGCCACCCCACACACCCTTGTGAGGTTTTATAGCCTTGATATGACTTTGGTTGCTCATTCAGTTTTGAATGCTACTAGACGTTAGTTGCTATGATTTGCCATATTTCAATCCTTAGTAGCATAGTATTGACTAAGCTATATAGGTATTTTTCATTATTACTAAGTTCTGGCCATGTCTATCCAATTAATGATAGGTTTTTTTGTATGAGCAGAGATGCACTGCTTTCAGGCCTGCAGATATCTCCGGCGTCCAGACTGTAGCAATATGAGGTGATTACACTCTCATATAATGTCAATTTAAGGCATTTAAGGCACAACTCAGAGGGAAATTCTTAACTCACATGGATCCCAGACGTGACTCCTATTCACAACCCACAGATATGTCTACTGCACTGTATTTCCTAACAATTTCCTACTGGTAGCAACACACAATTTGATGGAAGTGTAAGTTGTCACCTGATGGGAACCGCAGGTTTAGGATGGTGCAGGACTGAATCGTTGAGAGGTCGTCTGGTGAAAACGCATGTGACTGGCACTCTGTGTTGTTCGGTGGAGTGGAGGGCCCTCTTGTCTCTTTATCTCCTGGCGTGCTGCAGTCTGTGTGGTCAGACTGTATGGTGGAACCTCAGCTGATGTTTCGCATAGATTAGCGTTCTAATTAATCTAGACTTGGTTGAAGCAATCAAACTAAAGTTAACTAAAACTTGAGCAACTTTCTCTAAAATCTATGTAGCAGTCTTGGAGCTTATTAGTGGATTCAACTAATACTGAACCTTCTACTAGATTCTTGAAACTAAGAGTCCAGGTGCACAACTAGATTCTCAGAAACAATTATCTACCCACCAAAATCGTCTTTGCATTTAGTGGTAAGACAACCACAAGTTGCAAGACTATTCACGGCAAGAGAAGGCATGAAAATGCTCAAAAGGCCCTGATCGATTGGGGTGATCAGTAGATATAGCCTTCTGATTGTGGGAGTGTTTTGGGCAGAGAGGGGCGTCTTTGCACTATCTCTTCCTGCCTATTTCTTCTGGTTTACTAATTGTGAAGTATTAGTTCTGCTTCAAAACACATGCTTGTAAATACCACAATGAAACAGTTGATGGTTTTATCTAACTAATGGTTCTAAACAAGCCTAGATAGGGTTTCCCATTTCAAACTACATTCCTTAATTTTGTCTCATAATTCACCAGGTCATTATCGTAGGTTTAACAATTCACCATGATTCTAAAAATATTTAAAATGATATAACATGATTAAACACAGTATATTAAAACGAAATAACCTGGTTAAAACAAAAGTGTACTTGCATGTTAACAAACCTTTTCTTTCATTAACATATACACAGGTGACATTCCTATGTCTCCTCAGCCACAGGTCATTTATGGTAGTGATAGCAGGGGTGCCTGACTTGGTGTTTTAGTCACACTCTATCCGTTCTATCCCTTTCCTCTTCATTACCCATTATCTCAACATCATTGGCTATATTCAACGCTCAGACTTATACTTACATATTTGCATAGGTAATATTGAGGGGTATCTAATGAGTGTAAACACGGCTATCTGGAACACTACAGCCCTAATGGAACGTTTATACTGTTATTTACTATATGGAAATTACATTCATAAAGTTGGTACACTGAATGGTCTTAGTTGTTGGTCCATGTTCATAGAATTGTCCATTGATTTAACCATTTCACACCAAAATACCACAAGTCCTTTGATCTCCCATAGTTCTGTGTGTGAGAGATCGTTCAGGGACTAAGCTTGGGGGGGTCTTGGTCTTCTCCTTGGTCATCTGGCGTGATCCTGATCTACTTGGCTTTTCCCTGTAGTTCTCCTCTTATTCCGCCGTTGTTCCGTTCATCTTTATTCTGATGCTTCTTCATACAGGTTTTAGACCATATTCAGTCTAGTCAATATTTCAGTTGCAAGAACAGTCCAAACACTTCTAGGTGAAAAGCCTTTGATTGGTTAATATTTTCTATGTTGAATTCTAGTCACTGCGTTCCTCCCCGTTAGGACTTTATTCAAGCAGAGGGGTTTATTTATGAGACAAACCCCTGCTAAAGTGTTTACACAGGATGAGCTTGTTCCCTTGGGAGAGTCCTAACACCTTGTCTCTCAGATCTTAAATCAAGATAAGGACGTTACCAGACTTTCTCCCTGATAGGTGCGGGTCAAGAGTTCTAGTAACTGCATTCCTGGGGTCTTTCCACTCAGGGGTGAAAAGCCTTCTGTGGTCAGATGTCCTTTACTGGTCAACACGCTACAAGACATTTTCTGTCAGTAAGGGTTGGGAGTATACATATGGCATTAGTACGAACTCAAGTTCGAAATGTAAAACGTGGGCAGGCTCAGTGACGTAGGCCAAGTGCAGACTTGATGGGGTGGAATGGGCTATCGCTTTATTCAGTGGATGCTGCCTGGAGACAGCATAAGGCATTAGTACGAGCTTTCGTTCTCATTCGTAAAACCAGCATTGTAGCACAACCCAAACGTTTTGAAGCCAACCTGACCAGCCATCCCGTTATGGTTATTGACAAGATGTATGATGTTTAGTTTAAAGTAATCTGTTGCATTGAACAACAGATATTTGCGTCAGATCCAGTGTATTTGGAAATGTTTCATTTCCTTTGTTTCACTCAATTTCTGCCACCTTTCTCCCTTTCTGGTTATGTTTTCTCTTGTTTTTACTGATGTGCAACCTCATTTCCTCTCTCAGGCCAGTCTTATGAGGTGCGCTTGTTGGACAACAGAAAGCCAGGAGAGTTACCAGAGATCAACAACACAATGGTTAAGGTGAGGCCATCACACACTGGGAGTGAAGGGCTTTTTAGTTGGTAATGTCAAGTGTAGTGTTTACATGGTGTGTGTGTGTATATGTGTACACGCAGAGCATTGTGCGAGTGGTGTTCCATGACCGCCGGCTGCAGTACACAGAGCACCAGCAGCTGGAGGGTTGGAAATGGAATCGCCCTGGCGACCGTCTCCTTGACATCGGTAGGGCAACTAGCTTCTTTTTTTTTTTAATTGACTGTCCCATGTGTTGTTTGTTATTTAACCCTTTAAACTCCAATATAATTCTAGAATGTTGCTCAGTTTACTGAGAATTCTCAGTTAAAGAGGCTGAATGGGATCTTGGCGAATATGCTTTCAACTTTTTATAAAATTCCAAACAAACAGATAAACAGAAAAAGAAATTTATGCTTACAGGTTTTCATTTTAAAGAGCACAACCTAATCTTTAATATAGTATCAAATATACGGCTGAAAGATGTGTGTATATTTTGTTACAATATGAATGCAAAAGGCACATTTTTAACAATTCATATATGTACCTTTTAGTGATTTTGGCATTGGTATAGATCTTATAAAAACGCATGTAATTGTGCACTTCAAGTTGGAAGTACCAGAATGCAATCCATTACATTTCTCTCTGTCTCCTTCCTTGATTGTCAACTTTCTCTGTATGAGAACAGAACAGGTCCCCTAGATCAAGCTAACGTGCCGTTTGTATAGTCAATGAGTAAACATCCCTTACTTCAATAATATTCAAACAAAACGCTCTTCTTTTATGGCACTGAAGTGATGAGGTTGTGAGGTTTTCAAACTTCAAGCGAAGGGAAAGTGAACCCAGAAAAAACTATAAAAACAAATGAAACTATATACATTTTCCAGTTAACCAGGAACAATGTGAACGCACTACAAAACAATGCTCATAACTTCATGTTCAGTTTTTGATACTTTGAAAATGATGGTATTTATGGGCTAGAGGGTTAAGTCTCTCTCTGTGTGTGTGTGTGTGTGTGTGTGTGTGTGTGTGTGTGTGTGTGTGTGGACGTGTCAGATATCCCCATGTCGGTGGGCATTGTGGAGCCTAAGACCAACCCCTCCCAGCTCAATGCTGCAGAGTTCCTCTGGGACATCAACAAGAGGGCCTCTGTCTTTGTACAGGTAACACAGACCACACAGACACTCATTGTTTCTCTTTCGTGTCATCTCTTGGGTGTGCCGCTGAACTTCCACATTAAACACTTGATATAATCACACGCACACACCCTGTCTAACCCCCCTGTCTGCAGGTGCACTGCATCAGTACAGAGTTCACTCCCAGGAAGCACGGTGGAGAGAAGGGCGTTCCCTTCAGGATCCAGATAGACACCTTCACCCAGGGAGACAATGGAGAGTACACCGAGCACCTCCACTCAGCTTCCTGCCAAATCAAAGTCTTCAAGGTACACACACACACACACACAGAAGCACTTTTTCTGCTTGCCTAGCTTGACATGCTAAGTTATTTCATGTG
>OMKK01038685.1:2819-15139 GCA_900302305.1 Polymixia japonica | reverse complement strand
GGGGGGGGGGGGGGGGGGCGGTGGATGATATAGAGGTCTTCGCAATCCTCGGTAGAGATGTAGATGTGCAGTCACTGACACGAAGGCTGTACCGGAGAGCGACGAAGGGGCCCGACTTCACGCGGTCCACGTCAAGGAGAGCAGTTTTTTTTACGCGGGAGACCGTGTGGCTTCCTCCCGTTACAGGTGCGGTGGTGTTGGATTGGCATATTACACATTTGAGGATGTCGAGTTCGGACCCATCTGAGGAATTAGAACAACAATCACCATTGAATTCACTATGCTGGGTGGCGTCACAGTACCTGTATACGTTCACAGCACGTGTTACCCTACGTAGAAAATAGGAGACCTGCTAAGTTACTCCTTTTAGAAAGCGCTCCTCAAACAGTCCTGCGGCATTATAAAAGTTCTCTAGAGTCGACCACATGTTGAGCAGGATGTCAGCAACAATTGGCAGTGGGCAGTGCAATGCATTAGGAGGTGGGAGGAGAAGGCAGACTCCCCTCTTCACTGAGCACCGCAAGACTGTTTGATTGCCAGCAATCAAGTAGGCCATTTGAATAATTCATGAGGACAAACTGGGAGCTGACAATGGCTTTGTCTTTTGTTTTCAGCCCACGGTCTGAATTTCTTTCTTTTTTTTTCTAGTTTCCTCAGACGAAGTTAAGAGTCGGTTGGTATTATAGTCGGAGTGAAAACACAGCTTGGAACTGAAAATAATCAATGCATAGAATTGTGTCGTCGCCGGATCACGAATGTGCCGCTTACCTTTACGTTCCTACACAAGTCCGTCATAGAGTGACAACGCCTGAACAATGGAGGGATCTGCCTTTGAACCCTCCTGAAACTCCTGCAGAGTCAGCTTGCCATCTGAATTCTGGAACGGGGAACAGAGGACCCAAGTGAAACTAAAACCCATTAATTGATTGGAATGCTTTTACACTGCACTACCAGCAGGGGGCAAAAGTGGTTCTCGAGCTAAATGATGTGTCACTCCTGCCTCACCGCTGCTGGAGCGATTTAGTTCAATGCTCTTGGACGGTAGCCCCTCTCCTCTGCCAATACAAATGACTGAGTACTACTGCGCTGTACAGCTAGTCCGTTGGGCAGCTCTTGGCACTAGCGGGGCACGCAGCTGACAAACACACCCGCGCAAGCTCCGTCTCGTCTTTCACCGAAGCCGAGGAGGTTCTGGGAGACGGGGGGAGCGGGGCATTAACACTGAGCACCGGCGGTGGAGGAGCCTATCTGTGCTCTTTATAGACTGCAGGCGGTGTTAGTGACGCTGTGATGGCTACAACTAGCGGCTCCTTCACTTCACGGTGTCTGTGTCAAGCCCCGAGGGAGGCTGCAAAGGCACGTCGAGTCCTCTTCGATGGTAAAACCAATAACCGTTACTGAGCTAATATCGCAGCATCGTTCACAGTCGTATCTTGTGAGGAGTGTCGCAGTGCAGAAAGTAGCATCAAGCATGCATTTGTTATAGCGCCTATTACTTTAGTCTTTCGAGTAATATAAATTAGAAATACTAACCTTATCCATCATGGCAAAAATACGGTCCACTCGCTTTTCTGGTGTATTCTCTTCTTCTGGCAACTCTACGGTGTTTCCCTGAAATATAAAACCATTACAGTAAAGTGTTCCAATAATTTAGGGTTCAAAGGTCAAATGTTCAAATGTCTAATGTTTAGTACGACTTACCACCATTTGATATATGGCGTCTACGATGTTCAACATCTCATCGCGAGTGATGTAGCCATCGTTATCAAGGTCATATAATTTAAAAGCCCCTGTGGAGAAAGAACCATATATATAATGTTTTATTGTTAAGGTAGACAAAAATGAAGCCACTGGTTTAATAAACTGTATTGGCAGGCTGCATAGTTTTCACAATGGCTTCTGCGCAATTGAAAAGATGATACAGCTATTGCTTTTAAATTTCAAAATAACGATCAGACACTCTTACAGACATTTAAGTTGGATCAGAAGTTTTTCTAGGAGATCCATTTTCAATCAAACAAGCCCCATCTGGGCTCCTGACCTTAAGGTTGTGAAACCCCGCTGCAGCCTGCCTACCAATCCTTTATTTGCCATCCTCTGGGTGCCAGCCAATCCTCTTTGTTATGCAATGCGTAACAATCAACCCTAAATCTTGTCGTTTGAGTGTCAAAATGCACTAGGGGGTCAGCGCCTAATGGGAAAGGTCACCTCCTTACATCGCAACTTCTCGTCCAGAGTCCCCCGAGAGGTAACTGACAGAGCCTGGATGAACTCGGAGAACTCAATGCGTCCGTCCTGAAGGGTGTCAGAAGAGAGAGAGAGAGAGAGAAGACAGAGAAAGGGTGAATGTCCCGGAGACAAGCTGAAACATCTTTCTTCATACTCTGTGTACTTTCATAAACTCCGTGTTGCGTTCTGAAGAAAATGGGGCCAGACGTTTCCTCCAAGTCAGATGCTATTTCTGCCCCGCACCTGGCTCTCTCCTGCGGCGGAAATCTGTCACCTCTGGTCATTAGTAAGATGGATGCGACTGGCTGATAGTTTGAAAGTTACAGCGCATGTATACAACTACCGTATATTCAGGGCAAAGATGTTTCACTGTGTCCTCATGATTCCACATCATGAATGGACTTTGCAGATAACCCGGCCCTGCGAGGTGAAAACTATTCTGACACGCTCATTTCCTCTAAGCTTTGTTGGAATGCCATGCACAGCATCTTACCACAGCTTTCTAAATTTCCAATTACCTTCCTGAAATTGTGGCCTACGGCGTACTACTGTGCTGCCTCAGAACAACAGAAATGTCTGCAAACGCAGATAATGGCTGAATACAAAATGAAAATC
The DNA here is from genome assembly GCA_900302305.1 of Polymixia japonica. Classification (NCBI taxonomy): domain Eukaryota; kingdom Metazoa; phylum Chordata; class Actinopteri; order Polymixiiformes; family Polymixiidae; genus Polymixia; species Polymixia japonica. Next base: position 12,295 of record OMKK01038685.1, on the reverse strand, counting down.
GCATAGAAACGCTTACAAAGACACACTACTCATTCGGACCAATTCCCCGAGTCATGAGCTCAACCCTTAAGCGACTCAAATCAAACCACATGGTCAAAACAACAAGCGATGCATGTAAATGTGCTTTCGGGTAGTGGGGCAATCGCCTATTCATCAATTCATATTGGGAGCGTAAAGGCTTGACTAAATGCATCACAAAGGCTAGTGCTACATCCTCCTACCTTGACAGACTACCTGGAAGCGCTAGACCCGAGTCAAGTCAGGACTCTCTTCTCTCAGAAGGGAACCCAAATGCTTTTTATGGCCTGAGGGCAGATTGACTCTATCTCGGCCAGACATCTGACCAGTCAGACATTGTAAAAGAGACACTGAATTGAGAAAATATCCCGGTTACATAAGTCAGAAAAAAAAAAAAAAACTATTGGGATCAGTGAGTTCTCTAACTATAGGGTACCTAACTAATGAAGGTCATAGATAAACATCAGAAAGGATGCTTGTCTGATCTCCCTGACTCAAAGCCTCTTAGTCGACATCAATAAACCCCCAGAGGGCGTCACCGGCCTACCAGGAGCTGTTCATCTACAGATGATCTTTCATCTTATCAGAAATGCTTGTCCTGTACAATTACAACAGGGTGGGGTTCTTAAGACAAATCTAGCTCTCAGGGCCTAGTTAAACTGTATCCTGCGTCCTCAAATCCTGCTTGGAGAATGTGCCCCGATAACACATATAGAGATGAGTCTAATGCCAAAACAAGAGATCCAACTTGACACCCACTCTTGTAAAATGATAGCTGGCATAAAAGAATTACGCTGTTGTACTATTATGGGTTACTATTGAATTCATGAGTCATCTTAATAGCATACTTATGTTTTGGAGGATACAATTTTCTGATGGCAAACGTTTTCCAAAATGTGTAAATAGCATTCAGAATAAAAGTCTTCAAACACACTTAGAGCTATTTATGCAAGTCAATTTTACATAAGATCCTTGTTTACCAAACTTTTCCCCGTTTTCATTCTCAAAGAGTTTGAATAAATAATTTACTGTAGAGGAACCTGACAGCGTACAACTTACAAAGGTGCCACATAAAAAAAGAATAAGTAAAACAGTACAATGAGTAGGATTTCTACACGTTCTTAAAGTGTCAATCTCGAAGATCTCTGAAGATTTTCATTTAAATACATGTCTGTTAAGTCACTATCTATCATTACTATCTATCGCCTAGTAAGGTAACACAATGGTGATTGAGCCTATGGCCCACTGATGAAAGCCCTTGCATTTGCAGTATTATGAGTATTAAGAACCGGGTGTCTGTGGTGACTTCCCCGCCATGTATTCAAATTAGCGTTAGTGACACATTTTCCCTTTGAAGTGAGGTCCAATTACACGCCTGCAATTACAGCTTTCCGCCATAGGTGCCGCCAAAGACAACGAAACGACAGATCTTGAAGATTGCCACTTTAAAACAACAATGCCATCATGTTGCCCTTTCATTCTGTAACAGACAGAGGTAGCTCTAGTTCTCCTGCACTGACATGACCATTAGATTAACTCAACCCTCAGGGCTTTACAGACAATGTCGATTTCACCATAACCTTCCAAATTTTACAGCAACCCCAGACAACAAAGGCATTTCCAAGACAATACCATTAGCAACTTAAAGATGTACAGGAAGGTGTATAGCTCGCTACCTTGTAAATAAAAAAGAATAACATATAGAACTGGATTAGAAACCTTATTTTCATCAAAGACGTTGAAGACAAAGGAGGCAAACTTGGTGGGATCCCCAAACGGAAAGAACTGCTTATATATCTTCTGGAAGCCCACAGCGTCTAGCTGGCCGCTGGGACAATCCTTGATGAAGCCTTTGTACCTGAGGAAAACAACAACAAAGGGATTAATTCAAGGGTTGGCAAACGTAGAATTTTACAGATTACACAGAATTATGGCAAAGCTGGACGTCAATCAATGATAACCTGTTCGGACATCAGCCACTTTCTAGCGTCTCAAGAATCACTTATTCAGCTTGAGAGAGAATGTTAGATCGCAAAGGTACGCAAAGCTATTCGTCTCGTTAGAAGATAAGGAGATTGCCCTAATCCAATAGCAGGCCCATGGAGTGCTTGACTCTAATGAAATTAACGCTCTCTTTCGATAATATGCATAACTGATAGAGGAGCCTGTGAGCTTCCACTAGCCTCTGGAGATGACACATCTAGAGAGTGACTTAACATCTCAGTTAACCTAAATATAGAAGCATTTCATGAGCAATTTCAAGCACAGTCACTCAAAAGGTAGGCAGTTTCCGTGTACGGCTCAATAAAGCAACACTGCGCGAGAGGGTCCGCTAACAAGGCAGTAATGGCTCAAGGAGCAAAGAGAGAGTGTCGGCCTTAACTAACAGAAATAATAGATGAGATGTGGGAGGAAGAGTAGGAAGTAGCCAGCAAAATAAGGATTCTCTCTAGATATATATATATATTTTTTAAGTATTTCATCTTTATCAACAGCGAATGTGAAGTGAGTTCACATACCGAAGCGGTACTTGTTAGTCTACGATACACAGTCAAGGCTGTTCGAAACGCAATTAAGGCCAGAGAACGAAAGAGAACTCCAATGGAGAAGGAAGCCCAGGACAAATCTCTGACACTTTGGCTCCGTTACTATGAAACGCTTTACTTTTAATCTGCCTCGCAGATATTGAAGCCAGCTCCACAATCCAATAGACGGAGAGAAGCTCCGAGGAGCAGCTGGGAAAAAAATGTCAGCGAGAAGAGAAGAAGAGAAGCATGTAATTCACACATTTGCATTATCTGGAGATGCACAAGGAAATGAAAGCCATCCTACTACAATGCAGAACCTAATCTAATTGGTATGCAAAATGCACAATGCACATTGTAACTGACCCGTTCACCTGACTTTTTAAGACTGGGGTTCCCCACTGCACGAGAACATGGAATATTATATCAGAATGACCAATACATTGTTTGTAAAACAGTTGGATATTATGTATCATTTCATTTTAAAAATCTGTCGGCCTTGATGAAAGTAGCTCAAACGAAGAGGGTGTTGTCAATGTTATATAATCCACGGTTCTTTGTGGTACAGTATATATTCTAGCTGACGATGTGACTATTTTGCTATTATTCAGTAATTCGAGGTGGATCAAACCCTTTCCACATTCACATTCAATAGAATACATTCCAACCTTGCGATGTTCATTTTCCATATTAGCCAGTCCTTGCTAGTGGCGAGAACGTGTTTACGGTCTGCGTTCAAAAGCATCTGCTGCTGTGACGTTCTTTTCCTTGGTTTTCGCTCCAGCCTCTAAAGCTACGCTGGCCATCGAAACACACGAGACACCTTTAAGGCTGACGACCGACGCGCTTAACATGTGGAGATAAACGTGCGGCAGGCGCGCATCTCCGTCTGCCGCAGCGCCCCCGTCTGCAGATGTTAGCTTCGGCTAACTGTAATTAATATAACGACTTTAACCGCTGAATTCAGAGGGACACGGTAGGCATGTGGCACTGTGAATCAGACCGAGTTAGCAGAGCCAACATGAAGATGAAGTATTTATTACTGGCAATGGCTTCCACTACTTGGCATCTACCGCGGCGGTTACTAAAGTGTTGCACAGGACGTTTCTTCTGTTCCCGTCTCCAGTTGGCAGGAACACCGCTACTCTATGGCCGTTCTGTTATTGATTTCAGGTGAGCCCCGAGCATACTAATGATGTTCCCCTAGAAGAGAATTAGAATGGAGAATACATTTAATGCACAACACAGGCGTTTATCTAACCCCGCTAATTCTTCTGTGTCTGTGCCTGGGCTCTAATTACACACCATCTGGCATTTCCCTTGGTGAAATTCCCTCTCATCCCTCACGCTCAGCTTTGTTGATTGCTGCTGATCTTCAAGTGGGGACTTGTGCAGACTTTCCTGAAAGGCAGAGAGCGCCGGTGAGCTGGCTGCACGGCTGTATGGGTAATCCGCACCAGTAGGCCCAGTTAGCCCCTGAGACAGGCCAGCTCCGAGGCTCTGGACCCGTCGATGCCAAACGGCGTCTGATACCGCTGCTACTGTGCGTCTGTAAAATGTGCCCTCACTCCAGGCTCACGAAGGCGCTGCTCTTCACGGGCGCACAGAATCAGGTCGCAAAAAGGCGAAGCCAAAGCTGGAGAACCGAAGCGTGAACAAGGAAGAGTGATCACTTCATTACAGAGCTCCCACTTCTGATACACGCTATTCTTTTTTGGTTTTTTTGCATTTAAACACGGAAACAATAGCCTGAAAGCATTTTCGAGGGATTGAAAAGGGACTGGTAGGCTCAAGCCTGAATCATCACCATAATGAAGATGTATTGCCTCTCGACCGTGTGCCTGTGGCTTACATATTGCACGTTCGGAAAAATGTTCAGAAAAGCATGTCTAAACTGTAATCGGCCTCGCCGAAAGCCTGTGTTCTGCGACTTGCCCCGGCCAGACGTGTCTCCTTAATTGACACATTACATACAGGCTCAGAGCAATGAGGGGACCGATGTCCGCGAGACGCATGCACCTGGCGTGGCGCAGAACGAATGGCGTTACTGTGCACTTCACAGGTAGGATCACTCATCGACAACCTTATCGTCGTGTAGCGATTAAACACCTAAGCACCATTCTTCAGTTATCGCCAATCCCTCTCAGAGCAACAGCGGAGGAATGCATCGTGGACGTGTTTATATCAAGCGCTATCAGGCTTCAAAGTCACTCAGTTTCAGTATCATCAAACCTTCAAAGTCATTCTATTTTCAGAAGTCATCTGTCTTCGGGGCAGCGTGGGGGAGAAGACTGCCGGCTTCGAGTGCAGTATCAAACTAACCTTAAATACTCTGCCCGATACTAACATCTCGGGCAAAAAGATACCATAGCGGGTTTTTGCAAGTGGGTCAACAGAAGGCCTTCTTGTGTTGCCTGCGATGACACATAGCCCAGGTCCTGTCTAGCCTGGCGTCAGGAATAGAGAAATTCATGAAAAATGAATGCTCTTAACTTACCATTGCTGCACCTCTTTCTCCGTGACTGCAAGAGAAATAAAGAGTGATATTAGCTTCAAGGTAAAACTTTGGGTGGCCTAGAAAAAAAAAAAAAATGTAGCTATTATTAGCTGCAATAGTATGTGCCAAGTAGTAACATCGTTGATCATCTCGGCCTAATCCCTTCTCACACCTATCGTCAAATTCAAAGCAAACCAAAAGCGCAGAACGGTATTAAAATACAGCCCAAGGTAAATGCCCTTGTGTATTTAAATTTAGAATTCACTCAGTCCACGATACTCGCGGAGAACATGAGGCTAATAATTTGCCCGAGCTAGTATCGCAGTGGACGAGCGGGGGATAAACCACAGAGAACATAACAAGCAGCAAGGTTAAGGCAGTAAAGGTCAGCAACAGATTTTTAAAAAAAGAGAACAGTTTAGGAAGCAGGATGCGTTATCATTGCCCACGCAAACATTATTAGCTGCCAGTATTTAATCAACCAATCCCTCATGGTCCTCCCTCGCCTATTTACTCGCTCTCTCAAGTAACCAAAGCAATTTTCGTCCTCCCGACCTCATGGGGTTACTGCTGAAAACAAGGGCTGGAAATCAATGGTATTAGTTTAACCTGGTGGTCCTTAGGGGAGAGGCTTTCTGAATATGCGCTACTATAAGTCTGAGCATAGACGCCTTCCATTAGCAACTCTGTTGGGCCTAGGGTAAAACAAGAGGGTTTGTTTCCACAAATACCACAAACAGCAGGCTACTTTATTTTGTCTTTAATATGGAAACGGGTAACTGTGGGATAACTAACAGCCACGGTCACAATAATGGGATATTTAATTTTAAAAAAAGTCTCAGGACATTTTCTTGCCACAAATTTAGAAAAGAATCTTTTTGACCGAATTCAGACTCGACAAACAGAGAAACACGCTACACTGACTCCATTCAGCAGATCAAACACATACTTAAGACCAGGGCAATGAAGCATATCCTCCAGCCCAGGAGTAAGTCAGGGAGTTTCCACAGTGCATTCCACAATGTGACTAATGTAGGCTTGAGGACGAATAACGCAAATGCTATACGGTAGGCCAGGTCAGGTCAGCCTAAATCCACATACATCACAGCCTCAATTTGCTTTACTCAGCGTCTCACCAGGAAACCCATCATGTGGCCAATTCCTGGGCAATATGTCAGGGTCAATCTCAAGACTGTCAAGCCAAACCAAGCTAGCATTAAATTGGCTTCGAAAGTCAATGGAGTCAAAAAATTGAGGCAATTTACCATGGCTACGATTTAATAAAAATTTCTTACATAACTCAGTCAGAGGCAATGGGCAGTAATGCAATCAGCCCATGCAGGAGAGAGCAGGGCCCATTCTCCGCCTGTTGGCCCTGCAGGGTCTGCTAGAACACATCCAGATTGCACTCTGTCACTATGAGCCTCTTTCATGGATCTGACAACTTACCAAATCATCATGCTAATACGCAGGCCTGGCCTAAATCCTGTTGTCATTTTAATAGGATTGTTAGTCTTTCCATTCCCATTCAAGACCAGTCATTTATAAATCCATTTCTGAGTCGATTTAGCCTCGCTTCAAGCGCAGGTAATAATCTAACCATTTTCTAACTGTTTTCACCAAGAACAGGAAAAGATTAGCTAACCAGTCTTCGGTTTGCTTGCCTTAGCTCTTTGCCAGAGCGAGGCTGAACGTTTTTTAATGATTACTACACAAGCTTATAATGATTAGCTTTTAAAGATGTCTCACCATTTTCAAACTTGTCGAAAGTGGGAAGACAATTATGTCGAGCTGCCAACAGAGAAAGTAAAATGACGTCTGAACTCACACACAGCGGTGAGAAGATTAGCAGGCCTGCTTGGCCTAAATGTTGTGCCTTGTTGGTCGCTTGTCAACAGAGGGTATTAACTGTTGGGGATGCTAACCTTACTTCTTTTAACAACACTACAGTCCTCAATCTGACCAAACAAAACCCTCTGACTTAAACGGCAAGGAAACTTTCTCATGGCAGAGGGAGAGAAAGAGGCAATAAAACAAAGGAAGAAATGAAAAATGGTCTCAGTCAAGCAAGAGAACACGATGCTAACCAGATAAGATCCTAATTATACTACTCCATTCCTTGTTCAAAGAGGGCAATTAGGGGAGAAGGGGAGAGAGAAGGAGGGTGAAAGGGCAGGAGAGAGAGAGAGAGAGAGAGAGAGAGAGAGAGAGAGAGAGAGAGAGACAGAAGCAAACAGCCCAGCCCGAAGCCCAATCTTCCTCCACAGTAATTTCCTGCCACATCAGCCCTCCTTAGTTTTGCCATGGAGAGACCCACCACACAAGTAAGGCTGTCATTAAGCAGCCATTGGCTGTCAACTCCCACCCACACCTGCACACAGCGCTGTTCGAATAAAAAATATATTTCCAGGAATAACAAACAACGAATGATTAAAATCATGCTGTTTTATAACCGATACCTGCTTAATTTCATGTAAACTATGGAAGAATTGTACATTTTACTTTTGGAAATTATCTTAAATTATTTTAACTGTGAATCTGTTATATATCCAAGCAGAAATGTATTCTCTTAAAAAGGACCTCTCAAAAGTCCATAAACTAAATGTGAAAATGAGATAGGAGTCTATAGCAAACCCTCAGCTTGATAGCTGATAATATCTGACATAACTCCACATTGATAGATCACTTCAGTGGTGTATAACGATGCTGATTACAACTTTGGCCAGACCTGAACCAATCCCAATTAATTACATTGACATGTAATTTTAAATCAAACTGGCAGCCTATTCCCGGCTGACATTTAGTATGTGGCATTCTTCTGCAGATAATGGGGAACCGTCGTAGAATCTCCACGCAACAGGCAAGCCTATTAACTGTACTGTCTGTGTGTAGATGCGGAAGGTAGAAAACACGTTTTGGAAAATGTTCAAACATCAAAATAAATCTTCATTCATATTATAGATGTTTTTCACATGGTAATGAATTTAACCTTTGACCACAATGTTACTAAATCCCATAAAACCCTTACATCTCTATGTCTGACCTTATTTTCCTTGATCACATTTATAAACAAGATAAAAGGAAAAGACTTGTACTCACAGTAGGTTTTCCTAGTCAACTCCTCCACCACCTCTGGTTTGAGCTTGCTGTTTGATTTACCCATGGTCTGCACCTCTCCTCCACACCCCCGACTCCACCTTGGCACGCAGCACCTGTTACTACCTCCAATCCACTCTGCTCCTCTGCCAAACACATACACAAACGTGGGCCAGTTAGGGCTCAATGACACCAGTGCAATAAAAAAAAAAAATAAATAAAAACCCTTTTTGGCTTTGGCCAGTAAAAATGGAACTCGCACTAAAGCTAACTGGGTCTAACATTCAACGTAGTCCACTCTGGACATAGTCACGATCCTTTCAGTCTTTCAGCCTTGACACTCCCAGGGGCCCTGTGAGGAAGGTTGTTGAGTCTAGATGAGGGCTGAGTGCCCGTCTGTCTGTCTGCCTCCCCTCTCCTCTCCTCTCCTCTCCTCTCTCCTCTCCTCACACCAGTCCGTGGGCGAGAGCGGTGTTGGGAAGCGTTGCTACCTTCGTCCTTGGATACAGGAGTCACTCAGTAGCTGGCTTACGCACGCTCGTTCCTTCACAGTCGTTCTCTGTTCGCCTCTGCTCCTCCTTTGCCCTCCTACCTCCTTTTCCCGGCGCTATCACTACCGCTCAGGGTAACTTGCTGTAGAAGAGAAGCCTCCCTCCTGACAGCTGAGATAAGGAGGTGCTCGACTCAAATACAGCGAACAGAGCCTGCTCTGATGCACCCTTGTGAACTCTGCCCTCACCCCTCGTGGCTCTCCCCCTCTAATCCCTGGGATTCACACAGACACGGCAGCGAGAGGAAAGTATAAAGGAAGGAGGTTGCAATATTTATGGGGAAGCGAACAGAAACAGGGCCGTGCAGTTTTACAGTTTTAGATGCAAATTGAACAGTGAAAATAAATCTGGTGTAGCACTTAAAATAAGCATGCGAGCTGTCTGCCCAGCTTATAGGCGGAGGGATTTAAAGAGTGACAGTTCTTATTGCTCCTCCATTCTGACTCATAATTCTCCCTCCTTTCTGGCCTCACGGCTGCAAACTATGTTGATTTCCTCCTCTGTCACAGCAGACAGGAGATGAGGGATAATGGAATTTCTCTGTGTCGTGTCGCGTGGCCTGGCGTCGGCAGGTCCCGATGCCTAACGACGGCAGCTATCCGAGCCACGGAAAAGGAAATGATGTCCCGGGTACCTTCACTCCGAACATCTGGCGTTTTCCCCGTCCGCGGCCAAGGCTGTCCTTCTCGGGCGCACCGCTCCGGAAATCACCATCTCGAGTTGGCTCGGTCTCGTGGTCCTGGATATTATTCAGACACTGGGAAAACAAAGCAGCAGCAGTTACAAAGG
>OMKK01038650.1:43433-66483 GCA_900302305.1 Polymixia japonica | reverse complement strand
CAACTTTGGAAAAAAACTGAATGTGAAATACACAAGTCTTTACTTTATGAAGAGTGCCCCTGTCTGAGTCCATACACTTTACATAGATCCCCTGTCTGAGTCCATACACTTTACATAGATCCCCTGTCTGAGTCCATACACTTTACATAGATCCCCTGTCTGAGTCCATACACTTTACATAGATCCTCTGTCTGAGTCCATACACTTTACATAGATCCCCTGTCTGAGTCCATACACTTTACATAGATCCCCTGTCTGAGTCCATACACTTTACATAGATTCCCTGGGCGTGCAGATGACCAAGATGTTTGCCAGAAGTGGATCGTGAATATTGAAAGGACAGAAAGGACTTTGATGTTGTATATAAATAAAGATTGTATTTTCAATAGAATTATAGGCCTTTGTGTTGAGGTTTGGTAGATTTAATTTTACTAAATGGAAAGACTGACAGAATTACTTTGTTCCCTCTATGTATATTCCCTCCTGTAGTTGGCATTTTCTTGCTCATCACATGCCAGGCGATTAATTAAATAATATTGAATACCTATAAATCAACACAAATTTGTATTTTTTTTTGTATGTAACTGGTCTGTAATGATTAAATGCAACTCTTGACTGATTATGCTAGCTCGCTACTACAGTAACATTAGTATATTACACAGCACTTCATCACTTGAAATGAAATCGTAACCAATGTCTAACTAATATGTCCAATTTGAATAATGTTAAGATCGCCATCCATATAAGGTACCTTCATCAGTAACTGGGGGCCGCTGCCTAACGTCGTCAATCCAACTACCCATGCTGAGTCACTGACACTGAGTCACCATGACTTGCCAACGCAGTAACGGCGGTGCCACTAGGTGGCAGAACACACAAAACAGTCGCCAGATTCATCTATAGGAACCACATAAAGAATATTTTAGATATCCTCTTCCTCATCTAGAATCAATCTAGCTAGTTTTAGGATTCTTCTGGTACTCACTAACTTGAAAAACAATGTAGGGACGATTTACAAAACATCTTCAAAGGGACTATGCCTAAAGCGTATGTTTTATTACAAAATCCTAGATCAGCAATTCTTTGGTAAGCATTCTTTGCAGTTCTTGTATCCAACAATGACTTAATTTTCTCCAGACTATGAAATCAATATTATGAGGTGAAATGTCCTTCCAAGAGATATTTACTGAGCAGTTTCTGGTCCATTCAGGTGAAGTTGCGGTCTTTCATTCATGCGTAACACTCAATATTATGGGGCATGACGGCATGTTTGGAGTGCAGCAGTTTCATTCAGCAGCCACAGCAATGGTGGGAGGTTTGTTCTGAATGCAGCTCAAGACCAATTAAGGCCACAGTGAGATCCAGCAGAACCCCACTCCATCTCAGGTATGTTTTTACGGCTCCAAAGCAAGCGTGACAGGCTTCGCTCACTGCTGCCAAAGCCCCCACATACAGGGGGGTCAACCCGCAGCCAACCAGCCTCCTGCCTCTCTCTCACCTACCGCTTCCTATTAAATCATTTACACTGACCCATTACAACTTTCTGCAACTTGAAACTATAGAAAGGGAAGGGATGTTTTTTTTAACCCCTACTGAACATTAGAACATTTCGTATTTTCAGATTTCGTTTAGTAGCGGCGGTAACTTTGTAGCTGCGATGGCCCGACGCTCCTGAATGAACGTGGAGGGCAACGGTGGTTACAGACTAAGACGCATTCACATCTTTAAGCTGCTCAGTACAACCGGTCTTGCACTGTTATGCCGTGAGCAGCTCCAGCCGGTCTAAGGATCTCCCGTGTTCGCCTCTTTGATTATTACGCTTCCTTTGCCGTTTGATTGTTCCCTTGAAGTCACTCACCCAATTAAGCCCGGGCAAATATAGCGAGTTGCCCACATCACTAGGGCCTATGTTTTCATGATATTCGATGGATGGATATTACAAAAGGGCACGGGGTTACTGCTTGATAAGAGCCTATTTTAGTCACTGTTTTTTTCTTCCTGGTCATTCCCCACTTCACTCAGTGGGCAGTATTCGCTCTGCAGCTTCAGAACTGACATATGTCTTGATTAAATGCTCAGATGGTTCAGACGCAAGCCGTTGCAGATGGAGTAGTCACAAGCCATTTGTATATACAGGCCTGTGGCAATATTATAATGTGGCAGGGAATTTGGAGCACTTCCAAACACAACGAATGGAAGACAAGAACTTTTATTAGAACACAAGCGTTTCTATTCTCACAGATTCCATCCATTTCTCTCAGGGCCCCTGGTATGTAAATCTAATAAAAGAGACTATGGATGCTGTTAGCCAGTGGTTACACTGTCCATTGTTTTGAAAAAGCACTTACAGTACAGCCCATTTAAGTATGAGAAAGTTTGGTGTCAAGCATTATGACCAAAGAAAAAGAGTTTTATACTTTATTGAATACATGCATACTGACTATATTTGACACAAACGGTGAAGAAACAGCAGAGGGAAACCTCAGGCTATGGAGTTACATAGCCACAGGTCTAGAAGATTTCTTCCCCCGGTGGTGAGCATCACATTCACCAGAGGAATTATATGTAGACAGTCTTCACAGCACAACAGAGACAACAGTCCCCCGCCACCATTCCCCCCATTATAACAAACGATGGTGTAACCTTACTGCTACCAAAGACAAAAAGAGAACGAGAGAGAGAGAGCAGCAGACACGGGAGAGCGCGGCACAGCGGCAGCCACCGGCAGGCTGGCCTCAAATCGAACTGTGAGACCGAACCGCTCCCTGGATCTTTGCTCAAACCACGTAACCCTCCAGGCTTACGCTCCGTAGCCGTAACAGTCTGAAGAGCCAACTCCGCGCTGTAAAAGTTTCAAACCGTCCACCCAATGTTCACCAGCCCCCCTAACAGCTCAACATTGTTCTAGCTCGTTAAAGTCGGTACATGGAAAACGACATCAAACCACCCACATTTTAAGCCTGTGACTTTATTGTCACGGATCTGGAAGTCACACTTAGCTCAAAAATTTTGGAGAAAAAACAGAGGGGTAAGGGGGCACACCAGCCCTACACTCTGAAGGCACATTTCTGTTCCAATTTAGCAGAAAATATGTTGGACTCGCCTCCTACTCTCTTCCAGCTGGAAATAGTCAGGTTTTAGGATCTACGTTTTTTTTTCCAGTTTACTTTAACAGATCATACTGTAAGCACATGTTTATAATTTAGGACAGTCCTGCTGCTTATAATGATTTTGCAGCCTAAGTCTGAGCAAACACATTTGCTGTCTTATTAGCCAAAGTGTTCCTGTGATACAGATCCACCTGACAAGGTGGACAGGCAGTGTACAGAGATGTGAACCATCACTTGAAAGGGTTGAGGTTTATATAGCGGTGAATGGAGAAAACAGGCAGCTACAGTTCAAACAGATGACAGGATGAATGGGGGCCACTAATGATACATTTTTAGCGACAATAAAATAGCACCTCAAGGTAATTCACTTTGTTGTCATTCAACGGGTTGAGTCACAGTCGAATGCAGGTGAACAAATGTGACTTCAAAGTCAGAAAGTGTTAATGGAAGCAGTGCCAACTCTTTGTCTTCTTTATTTAACCCTCATTCCAACCTATCAATTAAATGAGGACTCCCTCAATGTTGTGTTTCTCAACTTAGATACCCACTCTTGATGTGAAGTTATCTATCTCGCCGAAGAGGCCTGCCGATTCTCACAACTGCACAGAAAATATATATACATCATGATCAGCGTCTCAAAATGAAATGAACATTAACAAGATGTAAGATGTCTACAGATCCAGTGTCAACCTGCAACTGTGCAGATAGAGACATCTACTTCATGTTTTCCAGTCAATTTGAAAACGCTCTCTGGACCTTTAACCCAATCTGTCCAACTCTACAGCTCAGCGAGGGGCTCTTCATGCCTCTGACTCCTGCAATCCAAGTTCATATGAAGAACACAGGTTGGTTCACATCCTTATTAATATCTTTATAATGGATTTTGACTTGAGTCCCATGTATCGGATCAAATCCCACATCTGGATTCCCTAATGTGAGAGAAACCTTGTTATTCGTCTTTTAAGAAAATTTAAAAAAAAGTGACGACCTAATCTCATGGTATGTGCTGCGGTGTTTTCCCACGTTCCAGCAGATTTGTGAACATTCAATGAGAATAACTCGTATCGGGACGGAAAGCGCTGTAGCCACACATGAACCTAAAGCACCACACGAAAAAACTGGGAGAATGACCCCTCGTATAGTGGTCAAGCTACAGTGAGTTGTGGTCCCGTAAAATGTTTCACAGTGCAGCCAGGACTTGACAACAGCTTCACTGTTAGCATTCACTGTCCACAGTATTTAAACTAAAAAAAAAAAAAAAAAGTATGACTGATTTGCTGCCTTCCTCTTGTAATCAGATTACACTCACTCCTTTTTTTATTTAATTAAGTGATGTGGTACAGTACTCCTCTCTGCACATATATTACTGCAACCAGACTGCCCTGTTACCATTACTTTGGAAAAATAATGTCATTTTTATTTTAACATAAAAAATAATTTGCCAGTTCACACTGAGTGGTACAGGTCCTCAGTTAGCATCTGCCTCTAATTCTTTGGATAATGGTATTCAGTCTATATGCTACGGTTGGTCAGTGCAGGTGTTATGGAGTATATGACACCCAGGAATGGAATCACTGTGGGAGTTAATCTATGACTCATGAGGATGGACTTTATCACTTTCTGGGCAAGCACTCCAAGACAAACATGTGGTTTATGTTTCTTCCCAGCTCCTCTTCTTTCTCCACCCTTTATTCCTTCGTTTTTAGAGGGAAAAGGTTGATGTTACCGTTAAATGTCCAAGTTACTTTCTGCTTATCTCCGTCATTTCTCTGAAACACCTACTTCACCTACACAGTTGTTCCATGTATGCAGCACGTTGTGAGACAGGTTATTCAGTGTCACATTAGCACTGCTCATCACATTCAGGTTAAAAACGACATCTTGACTGACGCCTCTGTCCGTCCGCAGTCTTAATTAATTTACGCAAACTGAGTGACATATTTGTAGAATGGTTTATTTTCTACTGACAGGTAATAACTGTCAATATCCACCTATGAAAGACAAACATTAAAAAGCGAGTAGCATTGGGACTAATGCATGTAAAGTTTTGGTTTCCTTACATTATGCATTAACTGAAAACCCTTTGTTACCTGGTGGTCCCTGTTTTTATTGTTGTTTCATAAGCTTGTTTGTTGCTTTCATTTTTGGAATCTTCCAAAGTCCAAGTCTCCCAAAAAGCTGAAAAAACCCACCAGTTTTACTCTAAGAAAGAATTTTGAATATTTTGATATTATCAACCCCAAAATTCCTTCAAGCTGTGAGAGAAATGTGTTTTCCCCTCAGAGGAGAGGAGGAGGAGGCGGAGGAGGAAGGGTGGAGTGGCTCAAATTAGCACACCTGTTGGTAATTTATCACACATAAACCTCACACCTAATTTTCACACCTGTGGCTAAATGCGCTGGAAGTCTAGTAATTCACTCACTCACACACTGTTGGGTTTGACTTGCCTATGGGCTCCCCAGTTGCAGGAAGAGAAGAGGATACCATGAGTGAGGATCAGTGGACAAGGGAGATGTGCTTGGCATATTTGCACCCCATGTAGCATGGCTCTCCCCCTGTCCAGCCTGTGTGCATTCTCCCTTCCAGTTCACCCCAACTAAACCCATCCCAGACTTCAGCCCGCACATCTGAAAAACAAAGAGATGGATGCGCTGTCTCACTGCCAGAGAGCACAACAGCTAAGAATCCAGATGGGAAAGCCTGTCTTTTTGATGCATAACAAACAAATCAGATGACATCTAAAATAAATACTTCCTGTTACCCCGCCAAGAACTCACCCCCTTTGTAAAAAAGAAAAAAAGAAAAAAACAAGTCACAGCAGTTACTGCAGAACATGAACTGTGCCACACAGTTCTACCTCATTAACCCTTTAACAAGATACAACTTCACACCCCTCCTCACCTCCAGAGGCCCACAGGGAGATCTGAGGTGATCGTCAGGGTCAAAAGTGGAGTGCTCCACAGGGAAGAGATGGCTAGGACCTGGTCTCGCTTTCGCATGGTGCCTTCCACAAAAAGAGCTCAAACATCAAAGCCTTATTCTTCTCCAAAACCCTGGGCTGGTTCCAATATCTACATCAGCGCTTTCACAGGAAACTAAGACAATCTTGTGTGTTTTCTTGGTTAATTGAAGTCTGTTTCCTATGAGGCTAATGGCCATATCATTAGTGGATTGCTGAGGTGATTAAAGGGTTAAATACAGTGAACCGTGTATTCAAATCATCTAGCTCCCCATAATTCATAAATAGGCCAAACAGACCAACTGTCAATCCCACCTAATGTAATTACTGTAGCACAACAAGGAGGGCTGATATTGATCTAACTAGTGCAGTTGTGCCTGTTCAGAACACGCTGATTGCTTGGCCTCCAGTATTGCTGCTTGCAGCTTTCTCGAGAACCGCTCATCCAAACAACTTCACACTCGACGCTGCGCTCCCTTGGGTCCTGAGCAATACACCCGCCAAGTGTGACGTCGATCAGATGAACGAATGTTTAGAAAAGCGAAAGACAGACAGACAGACAGACAGACAGACAGA
The DNA here is from genome assembly GCA_900302305.1 of Polymixia japonica. Classification (NCBI taxonomy): domain Eukaryota; kingdom Metazoa; phylum Chordata; class Actinopteri; order Polymixiiformes; family Polymixiidae; genus Polymixia; species Polymixia japonica. Next base: position 59,838 of record OMKK01038650.1, on the reverse strand, counting down.
CAGACTCATTCATAAAAATACAATTCCTTGCATATAAATGTCACTGTTCTGGGAAAACTGAGCCATACACCTTAACCAGGGATATAGTGGAGGGTAAACCCACCTAAACTCACTTTACCCACCTTTGTATTTGTAGAATAGTTTACCCACACTTTTATGGTGACATAAATCTTCCTTGAATAAATCCATAGTATAGATCAAAGTAATATCAAACTCATGTAAGCTATAGGAAATAGGATATTTTAAGGGGAAAAATCATAAATTAATGCTTTTCTGGAAATATAATAGATTTGTGTCTATATTGGTGGCTGGTTATGGTGCTTACTAACTGAAGGTCAGAGTTTACCCACCTTTTTATTTACCACTACATATATATGAGTACAGGAGCACACACAGGCATTCACACACAACATTCATTTCATGGATGTAGCAAGCCTGTAATGAAAAGTTTGTTTAAATACATAAGCTGACAATGGCCGTATTTTCCTCTAACAGGTGGCTGTGTCGCATCTGGCCTCCGTATTTTCAAAACGCTGCAGCGCTGGACTGAACCCCTGGCACCGGTCAGGATTTTTAAAAAGAGCCAGCTTGTGTTGGCACTAAATGCCAGGCATGGCCCTCAGGAGGCCACATTTCTTTGTACTGCCATTTGAATGAGGCACGGAATAAACGCTTCCATAAATTATGGTATTAATATATTTCACAGGCCAAAAAACTAAAATGAAACACATAAAGGAAAAGGAAAATAATGATGTTTGTGTACAGTTCATTTTTAAAGGACTCTGTGCTTGACTACATATGCTTGTAGATGTGAAAATGTGATTTTACTATTTTGTGCAAGGAGCAAAGAGTGAGCTGGGGTAGGTGAGTGAACTACTAATCGAATCTAAGTGTTAGACAGCGTGATACAAGAAACTACTGGATGAGGAGATGGGCTTCCATCCAAAGCCTTGGGTGGCATGGAATCCCTAAGTGTTTTATTTCAAGGAAGCTACAGTCTCAAACTAAGATGCATGAAGCTGTACCTGGCAGGTGTCTACACGCCACGGTGTTTACTGCTACAAATAGGTAACAAATTGGGCTGTTGTGTAATGGCTGCTGTTATAACACAACCCCAAGGTGCTGAATGTGCCAAAGAGCAATGTAATAATCAGGCAACCCCAAGGACTTGTCTCCTCTTCTCTAAAGAGTCAGGATGGAAAGCCAGGAAACCAGGGACAGCTTTTGTTCATTGATGAGGACAACCAGCCGCAAACTGCCCATTACACTTCGCTACTGTCCATTAATGTACCAAGGTAGCGCCATCTCTAAAGCCATCCGCTGGTAAACATGTAAACTACTTGTGACCCCTGGCTACAGATACCTATTAGTAATGACTCCTGCCAGTGACAGTTGTTTACACAGCTAAGGCTGGTGCTCCTGAGACCTGGCCCCAGTTCAAATAAAATAATATCCTGTTAAGGAGAAGCCAGCCAAGATGTAATACAAGTGCATAACTGGAGGGAAAAAAAAAAGGTAAGGAATGTGAGAAATGTTAATGGATTTTTTCTTTTCAGTTTTTCTCTACCATTCGTCTGTACCACAGTTTTGTTTCACTGTCTGTCCCCTTAAACAGGGTTAGCAGAAACCCTAATGGTGGAGAAAATGTACAAAAAACTCACCACAGTTCAGTTTCTCTGTGACAAAGCACATCCTAAAAAAGTGCTACGTTAAAATCATATGACAACCTGCAAATTTCCCTGCAATTACACTCAAAAGATTCCAAACGAGGACAGAGAACCTCTATGTTTCTATGTGTGTGTGTGTGTGTGTGTGTGTGTGTGTGTGTGTGTGTGTGTGTATCCATGTCCCAAGACTCTGTGGCATGCAGCCAGAGCAAAGCACAACAGACAACAAGGCAAACAAAAACAAAGACCACAACCACACAACTGGGCCAGTCATGCACTGTATTACAGTGAACAGGGTTGGGTTCATACTCAAAGCCCAGTGGGGACGCGTTGTCTTGGTGCAGGGGTAGGTCCTTGAGATAAAGTCTAATTACGCTCAAGTGGAATGTGTCAGAGTGCGTGCAAATGATTGTAATCTAGCTGCTCATCCCTTGAAATGACTAGAGCTAAACTCACAATACCATCCCCCATGACTAGTTCAAAGTAATACCTCCACTTATGACAGCAAGATGCAGGTCTGACGGGGCAGGCGGTTTGCTTCAGTGCTGATCCTAAATACATGATTGATCTTCCATCTTATTGGTTTGTCCCGACGGCAGACGGATGTACGTCTCATTCAATCATTCTTCCTTCGCTCTCTGCAACCCTTCTCATCACTTTCCTTCGCCCCTCTCCTTCTGTTCTGACCACATACATCTAAAGGGGATGACCCTCTAAGACCTCTTTACATCTGACATGCACGCTATATCTCTCTCTCTCTTTTCCCTCACTCTTTCTCTCTCTCCCTCTCTCTCCGCAGAGGGGAGTCAAGAGAGACAATGAGCTCAGCATCGGGGCCCAGTAATGACTACCAGCCCTGTGCCTGATTAAAAACACACCGGGTGCTTCTGCACTCCGCAGGCAGCCATGAGGCCTTCCCCTCCTCACACCACAAGGCCTCAGCTAAGAGACAGAGGCACAACCCAGCCTCAACACAGTTCTGAGCCCTAATAAAAAGCATCTAAATCCAGTGTAAGCCTTACTCATTGTGGCATTCAAAGCTCTAGTCCCAACTAGCCCAAGGCTTAATCCAAAGACTAGTACCCATTTAGTCTAAGGGTACCCAATTACCAACATTAAACCCAACCTCAGCCAAACCCATAACAAAGCATTGCTGACTACATTCTCAGACTCAGCTGCAAGCAAAGCCAAGCAAAAATATGCTTTATGATATCTGCACTACCTAGTGTGTGTTTCATGTATCATGCCATACACTTAAATAATCTAGGTATATTGGCATATACTATATTGGCAGCAAGATAATAAACGCACCTATTTTTTTAACAGCGTTCAATATCTACGTTGCCCTCTTCTGGCTTCATCCCCAACATGAACATTTGGATGCCCCAGACTTGCGTTGATTCAACAGATGAACACGGGGACATCAGACAGGCAGTGGGTGAGAACGGGGGCAGCAGCACCTTTACCTTTACCTCTCTGTGTCCATGGCAGGACTGCCAAATTACAGGCGAGCTCCAAAGAGACGGTTTATGGCATCTGACCAGCTCACTTCCTCTCCATACCAAAGGCATTGCATGCTGAGCTTTATTTTGATGTGGCGTGTAAGCATAATTAGAGGTCCCATAAAAGCAGGGAGAGGGGGGGAAAAAGGAGGCTTGTCCATCTGTCGAGTGTTAAGGGCTGGGGAGGGGGTAGAGCTCTGCGCTCCCATCACAGGCTATGCCTCGCCGCTGTTAGAGCAGCAGCCCTTCCAACGGGCATGGATGCAAATAGCTCTCAGCGCTAAACAAGAGTCTCTGTGTGTGTGTATGTGTGTGTGCGCGCGCGCGTGTGTGTGTGTGTGCGCGTGTGTGTCCGCACACATGTATGTGCGCACGTGCATGCGCGCGTTTGTGTGTGTTTCTACACACGCTGGTGTATTTTCTCAAGGGGCCTCCTGGTTTCCGATTTCCAGGCCTTGCAGATCGATGCAAAGTAGGTACTAGTCTGCACGCACACAGAGCAACACACACTGACAGCGCAAACAAGAGCAGATATATGGCCTTTTGCAGTAACACAACACTGGCCCCTAAAGCATCCTTCCTGGCACTCCTGTCTTCAAATGTGTACGTCCCAACTGCACATCTAGGGCAGGTGGAGGGAGGGCTATCAAATTCACAGACTGTCAAATAGGCTTCGTCATTAAGCAGCGTGCCAAATAATTGGTTAAATTCTGAGCGGGGCACCTCATTTGTTAAATTGAAACCTTGCTTAATATAGGAAATTGGTCACTCTTAACGATTCCAACAATCATTCTTGGCGGGAATAAACACCAAGGATGCCTATTGTGTTCATGTCATTACCTCTAAACAGCTCTCAACTAAAGTCTCTCTGAGGTGTGTATTAATAATGTAAGAGGTGAGCAGCCTGGAAGTGGAGGCCGGAGGGTCTGTCTCTGCGGCTCCAGGCAGCTCTCCTACCTGTGATGACTCATTTTTTTAAAAATGCTCCTTTTGTGTTGTTGTTTTATGTGTAGCACTTAGAAATGATTCCCACATTAGAATTTTTACGGGCCAATAAACTTGAGAGAATCAGACCAAATTGGCTGGTCATATTTAGTAGCTTTATAAGGAAACGTATGAAGGTATAATTGCTTCGGGGGAGTGTGCTGTTGAGGGAATAGCCTAGGTGAGGGTTACCAAACCTCCCTCTCGCTCTCAGAAGGGACACTGGAGCTTTTGTCTGCTGCCCTGGAGTTTCCGATCACTAAGGGGAAAGACGGAGTGCGCTGTAAGATTCGTACAATAAATTCATTTTATTTTACATTTCCGAAAATGAACTTTTACGGTGTGGTAAAATAGAACCGGAAAGAAAAAAAATAAAATAAAACATCTGTTAGGCATTTAGCGTTGCCAGCACATGGGATATCGTGAAGACAATGACTGAGGGCGGAAGAGAAGATCCCCTTCGCGCATTCTGCCCCCGAAACCGAGGAGGGTCCGAATCCACGCGATGGAAGTGTCTCTCTGCCGCGCCGTGCGATAAATGGTAAACATGCAGAAATGTTACAACGCCAGCTTTCTCATCCGTATGAAATGGATCCGCCTCCGCTCGTACGCCAAGCAACACCCGAGGAGCTCGGAGACGACCGTAAACCCCCGTCTTCCGCCCAACCGACACGAACCTACTGCATCGACTGAGAATAAGGAATCGCTCGGCCAATTTAAATTCGTTAGGCTAAATTGAGTTTATTGGATGGAGGAGAGAGGGGTGAACAGATTGCTTCTGCGGTTGGGGGGAAACAAAGGAAAAAAAAAAACAGAAACAGATCATCCACAGTTTGTCACGTGGGGCCCAAAGAATCTCTTTCTGTCTGCCTCCCAATAGAAAGTTCATGCCACTGCATGTTTTTTCCTCTGGTGGGATTTTCACCAGTGTAGCATGGCATCGGTGCACTGAGGAGCCTTTCACAGGCTTCATCTGATACCACTGTGACTTAGAGCAGGAGCACCACTACAGGCAGGATCGACATGCATGGGTTAGTAGGTCAAACAAGGAGCTAGTCTTTCCAGAGGGTTCGAAAGGCTGGGTCAGACTAATGTGATTTATCAATACAGCAACAGATAGTAGATCTTTGTCTCTAACACCCAATGGATGTGATAATCCCCAAGGCAGGTCACAATCATAATTTGTCCAGGGGGTGATTATGGAGAATGTGTACATTGTCCTGATGTCTTGATTAGTGCATCATGAAAATGCACCTGCATGTGTCCGTGTATCTGCCTGTACTCTGTCTCTCTCTCTCTCTCTCTCTCTCTCTCTCAGTCTCTTACTTAGAAACACACACACACACACGCACTCACCCAGATGTACACACGTAAGGAACCTGTCGGGGCCTGGGAGGGAAAGACAGAGGTCTGTTCCTTGACGCCGTAGCTGGGCTCAGGTCAGGACTTGGCTAGCTGTAATCCCTCTCAGGTGATGCTGTTCACATTCAGCCATTTCCAGCTGATCTGCTTAAATATGCCTTCCTCATCCCTAAAAGCCCCCTTCCCTAGCAGCGCAAGCTCCAAGGACGGGCCTACTGCTATTCCACACCGCAAACCTCAGATCGCTTTTCAGTGTTTCCGTAAAGTGATCAATCCGTAGACCAGTTGGCACAGTGACGGCCTGGTGCAGACCTTACAGGGTTCCTCAGAACCAGCCAGAAGAAGCATACTGACGAATAGAAAGCCACACAGCTTGGACTGTAGCAACCAGCACACACACACTCGCACATGCGCACACACACACACAGCAGGATGTAGGGCTCCTATCACGCGGATTAGAGTGGCATCATGTGAAAAAGCCTTGTTAAAAGACATGCCATCTGCAGTACTATTTCACTTTTTCCAAAGGCAGAGTTGCAGGGCTGGTTTAAAAGCAGGCTCTTGGAGCATTCTATCTCCCTGTTAGGCACTTAATCAACATATTATATTGCACTGGAGTACCTGGATCCAACATTAACACTTACACACAAACTCTAGACCTTGTGTAAGCTTCCAGCACATAAGGGCCTTAGAAAGAGAGAGGGATAGAGGGACAAAGACAGAGAGAAAGAGAGAGAGAGAAAGGGGAGGGGGGGCAGAGAGAGATTACTGTGTTTTGAATTCTCTGTGTTCTGAATCCCTTACCTGTGTTCAAAGACGCTCTGAGATTGAGGAATTCTAAACCACCGAACTGCATATTGACCTCAAACAATGTCCCAGTATGCGTTCGTTCGTGACATGCATTCTCAACTCTGTTATCAACATCTTTATTTTGATTTTGATGACTTCCTATCTGATTCCTCTTCCAAAGAATGGCATAGTCAGCTATAGAGTAGAGTTGTTTTCTATTTATTTAGCTACAAAAATAAGTCCAATTCACCAATGACACTCCTCATACATTGTCACCAGTGGTACACATTTGCATCTCTGACCCCACTGCCTCCTCTACTCATTAAGATGCACTGCTTTCATCTAATCCGACATCACTTTTGCCAATTTGGTAACAAACACCTTCTCGGTTTTCAATTTCAAAAAGTTAATGTCAAAACAGTCAAGACTGTTCTTGTAGATTGGACAATATCTGTCTGAAAGTCCCTTAAAATATTTAGGAATGCACACGAGGTAATAAATTATACAGTTGAATACCATCCCGGGACGAAACATGACGTAGCTTGTTGGGAATTTCTATGTCAAAAACTTTGATTGTTGTCTTAAATGGTCAAAATAGAAACTGAAGGGTTAATAGTATCACATGGGCAATTGTTCACCACTCTGAGAACTATTACCTATTCATTACTTAAACTTCTTGGGGCCCACAGTGTATCTCTGTTCCTTCAGGCAGCTCTGGTACTTGAGCCTGATTTTATGTAGTCAGCAGGTGGCATCATTAGCCAGAGAATAAAAATGAAACGTAATACCCTTGAGTCTAGCAATGATATCATAGCAGGGCTCGTTGGCATGATTTCCTCGCTTCTAGTGGGCAGGATGGGGGGTAAGGAGGTGTAAATTTAATACGTTTTGTCATCTGTTTTATATGAAGAAAAAAAAAAAAAAAACAATAACCACAGCCAAACAGAGGGTTGGGTCATGCCATGCAATATGTGAGCCAGACAAGATCAGCCCAGTAACCACAAAAGATCCCAATCTAGACCGTGCCCATACGTTTCAGTGGGTTTCTGGTCGTCTGCAATAGCTGTTTTTCTCTCTTAACCTCCCCTGATTATAATGGAATCTACTTCCCTTACACCTCTCTTGGTAATCCAGCCATAAATATCAATGGCAAAACTGTTTTTAAATCCATCTAATATTTATAAGGTAAAGACGTTTGTTAAATTATGCAGGATATGTTTTGTTACGCATAAAATACCTATGCCTGGGGAGCAGAGCGTAGCCAAATTCAAATTCAGTTTCGAATGTGTCTGGGACTCACCACTCCTGAATGAGTTGGATAGCAAAGTGTGCGTGCCAGACAGACTGTATATAAAGCTGTCACAGGAACCTTGAGGGCTAGAAAAATATTCAAGCATTTCAGAGCCCACTGAACGGTGATCTCTTACACATGCTTCTTTCAATATAACCATGATAAATAAAAGAAGGAAGCAAAAGCCTAAAACTTGGCCGACTGCCACCACTTGCTAAAATGTCACTTTTGGCGTAAGTTCTGGTTTCCCCACACACACATCCTCCGACATAACTATCGGGGCAGAACCTGTACATTGTTCTATAGGATTAGTTTGACAAGTGAAACATCCATTTTAAGAGGACCGGGGAGCTTGCGGTAATAATGTGTAGTACTCAGCCTGAAGCTGTCCTTAGGGTCAAATATCTAAGTTAACCTCTTGATCTCATCCCTACTACCTCACCCCCTCTCATACAGACAACAACACACAAACTATAGAAAGTAAAAGAGGAACCTGTGGGTTATATTTGTCTCTTTCCGCTAAAATCTCATTTCTAAAATTAGCCAGCTCCAAAAGGTTTGATGCGTTTTATATAATAATATGGAGTATCTGAGATCACACAATCCTTAGAGAAAATACAGAGGAGCAGAAAAACGTGTGTGTGCCAGTACCCCGCAGTGATTGCCTGATTATTTGCAGATGGACAGTGGAGGGCTTGCAGTGTGTGGAGGTTCCCCTGGCACGCAGCGCATATGATTAAATCTGTGATTGCCTTACAATTTACAAGTCCCCCAAAATGTGAATTTGGATGAATAATTCGACTGTACTGCATACTGTGTGGACTGTTAAGTGTAGCCCAGTGGTCCAGTGCGCAGTTCAGATCAAGTTGCATCCTCATCGCCACGCGAAGGACCTTGATTATGTCACGGGTACAAAAGGAGCCTGGCGAAGCATTCTTGTTCCACTGTCTCCACATTCATTCAGAGTCCTAGTATTTAATAAGAGGCTGAAACCCCTCTTCCCCTGGGCAATGGTTTTGCGGCTATCCTACCAACTGTTCCAAGGGTTGTGTGATCAATTAAAACCAGCTTAGGGGGTTGAAGTTGGACAATTCATAAGTCAAGAGAAGGCGATTCCGTATCTATTCATCAAATAACTCCCACAGTTCGCCCCCCACGCCGCCGCGCTCTGTGGACCGATCCGCACCAGCACTTTTTGCCGACCAATTGATCAATTGAAGCAATTTCACTATCTCGTCTTTATCCCCCTTTAACCCTTTATCGGTGATGATCGGTCAGGTTGGGTCCACAATATCGTGAAATAACGTTGATAGTGATATCATGTTTTAAATACAACTTGCCTATCAAATGAAGCTATACGGTTTCAGTTCTAATTTCAATTATGGACAACCACACGCGTGGCCAATTTGCGCACATTTTACGCATTAGCTACCGTCTCTCAATTCGTTACATCAAAGCAGAAAATCTTTTCCAAGAGGTTAAGAAGCAGTAATATATGCTGAATTTTACTGAACTGTGATTATGTTGCCTTTAAAATGTCTTTCATTGCAAATAGATCAACATTTTCTGTAAAATTGTAGAATCTCAACAATGAATGGATTGACAGCTTTCACTTGTGTGTTATCTAAACCAAATAGTGGCCATTATCAGTCTGATCATTTCACAGATCTGATTTCAGTATGTGTTGTCATGGCTCTCGGTATCATTAACGTGCGCTCTATCAGTTCAATATACAAAGTGAATACATAGGCCTACAAGAAGTTGCAGAACTTTTGGCAATGTATTAATCGACCGACGAAGCTCATCAAACATAGGGCCGGTTATTTAAAGTGCTGAGAACGTGGAAAATGACTTATGTTAAAACATTCCTCTCACTATCCAGTATCCAAACTCATCCCGCTCATTTTTTTTTTCCTTAGACACCCACTAGGATGCTAAGCCTGCACCCGTACCTCTTTTGTTTCTCCTCCAGCGATGCGACGGTGCCTGACAGTGGCTGTACTCCATACAGTTCAATACGATGAGGGCAAATGAGAACAGTCGAAACTGCATCTGGACGGCTGTCTGTTGTTCCGACTCGAATAAAAAGTGCCAGCGGGGCTTGAGATGATGTTTTCTGATTTGGTGTCCTCCAGTTTCTTAGTTGTTTCCAATGTGTCAAACATCAGACGAGATGCGACATGGTATCATACTGAAGATGATCCTAATCATTTTACGAAGTGAAACGGTGATCCAGATCCTTCAATCACTTGTGTTGTTTTGCGCGCTGCGGAGAGAATGACAAAGAAGGTTATTGGTGATAACAGTGTAACGAGATCAACACCTACCTAAACAATGGAGAAAGCAACAAATTGAATAGCTCTTCTGTGTGTTAATGTGCTATAACAGTGGTAGATGCAAATACAATGCGTTGTGCTCAAATACAAATTTACGCTGCGCTCTCAAAACATGACACCAAAACGAGAGTCCCACGCGTAAGATGCTCTGTATAAAACAACATATTCGTTTACCTGCATGAAATAAGTGGAATTCCGCGTCAGTCAACTTAGGTTCCCTCTGAGTGCAAATGTGGGTTAGGAACATACAACATCCCTCTTGTATGAAAACTTATTCTTCAGAGAACAGAGGTCCGAGGAGGAAAAAGGGGGGATTTTTCTTCCTCTTACGCGCTGAATGAAGGCTTATTCCGTTTACCTGCGTTTCCTGGCGAAAGCGTGTCCTGTTTCACAGTAGCAGAAAACTTATATATGTAATTTCTGTAGTTTGGATGGGTGGATTTATAGCTGAGACTGAGAGCCGGTAAAATATCTCCTCTAGATTGACTGCATTTGCGCACCGCTGGGATTGTGGTAGGCTACAACTGGTCCTGATGCTTTGGTCCTTTCTCATATACCGCCGTGCTCTTGTCACGTGGAGGTTTCTAGATCTGTGCTGCTGCTCAAAACTCCCCTTGGCCGGAGGATTGAAGAGGTTTTTTTTTCTTCTTGAAGATGACAAGACTTGTCTCCCCACGACACGAGGTTGCCCCAGGGTCCTAATGCATAAAATGAACCCACCGGATCGGTAACAGTTAGATTTGAGAGTGAAATTACATTGAACACCATGTGGGCGTTTATTACCTTAATGTTAGAAATAAGTGCAATGACCACTGCGGTTCCCAATTGAAGATCAAAGATTAATTCAAAGGAGTAGCCTAATTGTTGCCCAGTCGACACTGATTGTGGAATAGTTATTTTATTTTGCTTGTTAGACCAACAGAACAATTAGAGGTTGGCCATGAAGGCAAATATCTGCATAATGTGCATAATGAGATGGGCCCGCAATTCAATCATCTCGTCACGCCTCTTTTTTGTGTATCCTGGAAAATGCTACCTCAAAATTAATGATAATTGTTGAGGAAGCTGTAATTGTGGTGTAAGCATAGATATTATTCAATTATTTTCGGATTTCCAAGGCCTAGGTCTGCACACTGACCTATATGACCTCAACAGAGACAACTGAGATGGTCAATGGTGGTTGTGTTCCTAGTGATCATCATTAGAACCTCTCTTTTCATCTACTGAAATTAAGATTGCAATAACCAGGGCTAGACCCAAGATACCTTCTGGGAAAACCATGTGGGTTGGCAGTCATCCACTCCACAATGACATTCAAAAATTGGCTGCATGTCAACTCTGCAGATCATTTCAGGGAATAATTATGAGTGAATAATTCACAAATAAAATGTGTCAGCACAGTTAAGACAGAGAAAAGGTAGGGATAGGTATTCTGATTGAAAGTAGGTAGAAAGACCTATTTTGTAACAAATCCCTAATGTACAAGGCTACTATTGGATATACTGTAGCCTATATTTAGAGCATTTCTGGTACAGTCATCACACTCAGCAAATTCTCCATGTTCTGATTGAAATACGAGTTGTAAATGCTTTACCCCCTTCAACCACTAGGTGTGGCACTTAATCTTTTATTTATTCCACAAAATTATTTTCAAGTGATAGGCATATTTTGGGACCATATTGTCCGTGTAAGTTGTTCTTGGTCACACAAGGCAGCTATTAATAAATTTTACACACAACCTTTCACACATATAAAGAAAAAGAAAAAACACATTACTCAAAAAATATTATTTCTTTTAAATATTAGTGCAGGAAGTGTGAAAAATGTCCCTTGTGAACAACTGCAGTTTTGGATATCCTAGGCAAAGTATAGAAAGTAGCATAGGCCTGGCCGCTGCAAAGAAAACCACACAGACCGCCCATCTTTACATTAGAAAATTGAATTTACGCATTTCTTTCTTACACTGGTCTTTACATGAGACACAAAGGGAGAATTCTTCCTTCAAGCAATAAAACACACACACACACACACAATGCAAGTTTCCATTTAATCACTGGAACTGCTCTAAAAAACCTTTTTGTGGGGGGAAAACCTCTAACAATATGTAAAAAAAGAACCATGGAAGTTTCCTCGCCAAAACCGATAGTGACCTTTGTCCTGACTTTGTTTATTTATTTATTCAGAGTGCAGTGACAGACATTGTGGTTGGGAGGGCTGTTAGCCACAGTCCTGGTATTGGTCTGGACTTCTCTCTAAAACAACATCTGAGAGTGCACTGGTAAGGTGAATGTGATAATTTAGGTCTAGAGGACTTTTATTTTCATGATGTGTCATGGAGAAGGGGACCGGTAAACCAATCACTTTATTCCCTCCCTCCCTCCATCCCACTCGAGCAGCAGGCCTTTGCAGTCCGAGGAAAGTGAAGGTGACGTCAGCATTTGGATGGTCTGGCTCAGAGCCCTGGGTGCCATAGCAGTAGCGAGGGGAGCTGCTGTTCTCTCCTCTTCAGAGAGGCAGGCTAGTCGGTCCTCAGGGAAGGCTGTTGTCAGTTTACCATGTTTGAACGTCGTAGACAACAAGAACCAACCCTCTCTGGATATGGTCATCTCCATTCCAGAATACTAAATGTAACGTGAGAGGGGACAGACTGGAGGGATGCGCAGAGTGAGTATAACAAGTTAATTAGTTATTTTGAGTATGAAGAAAGTTCCAGGGATTGTGGAAAAACAAGACTAGTTTGTGTGCAGCCGTGATGAAGAGGGAGAAACAATAGCGACAGAGATAGATGGGTGAGTTATAAGGTCAAAAGTAGAGGGGGTGGGGACATTAAAAAGATTGTGTCTGTCTGGCTAATGGTTCTTTATGAGTCTCTCGTGTCCTCGTACGGGGAAGGTGACTGGCAGAGAGTATGGCCACTAGTAACTGTACATCACCTCCGTTTGCCCCCTTCATTTGAAATCCCACTCAGCGCGACTGCCTGCCACGGTGAAGCAAACCACTAAAACACCATAAAAACCAACAGACTAAACACCATTCATCATTACAGCGCATACATGAGCCGCATCACACAGCATAGTCTTAACTGTCCCACTTGGTGACTCAATACACATTAAAACTTCATCAACTATTACCAATACAAAAAAGTCTGACCACTCAAACCTCAACCGCCGTTCGTAATGTCCAGAAATAAGACAATCATGGGTGAAAATGGTTTTGTAGGTCATTTTTTATTGAATCAGTGATGACTTGAACCAAGTGCAAGAAAATACTCTGCTCCTTGAGGGACAAGTTGACAAAACAGGATGTAGTGGAATGGGCATGATGCAAAGAAAAATCGGGCCAAATCCGTCCATCTTCTATGCGCTGTTAAAACCCGGTTTCCTGACCTGCCCAGTTTGGTGTCTGGAAGAAAGAAGGTGAAGGAAACATAAAGTTAGACCATTTATTTTTAGCTCCGCACGACTGATCAAAACAACACTTTGTTGTTGATTGTGGGAAACGTAAAAAAAAGTAGTAACGGACATGTGCAAACAGTTAAGTGGTGACGTTTTCTTTCTCGCCGTGTCTAGTGTGTGTGTGCGTTCTATTGGTAGGTATGGGGTGGTTGTGAGGGCTGACAGGGACCCTCAGCAGCCTTCCCAGATGGCAGGCAGTAAATGCACTCTAAATGTAAGTGATTTGTAGCCCTGAGGACATCAGGAGGTAATGGTGCTCTGTGAGTTGTTTGCAGCCTCTTTTGTCTAATTACAAAAACTCCCTAATGAGGGGGGCCTATGCTTTTTACAGGGCAGGGTTATGGCAGCTCTGCTACAGATATTCAAACAATAGGGTGGAGGGTAATTGAGCACATCAAAAGATACCCACTCAAGAGCTGCGCTGTTAAAGGGTGAACATTCAATACGCCTGTCGTAACTCTGTGGCCTTGGTGCTTGGGCATGTGTGGAGTGGGGGACAGTGAGGCGGGGAGCTGACACATCGGTCGGCTTTGACAGATGTACCCTTCTTTACCGACTTCAAGGAGCAGAGAGTTGCGTGAAGGAACGACTAAGAGGGCTAGGTCAGAGGATGTGTGCGATTATGACATTCTGGGTAGTTGTACATACGGGTGGTATGCAGACTGCTCAAGTACTACAAGGTCAACATCAAAACACACACGGGATGAGTGGACCAAGTCAAACATCTGCAGGAGCTACTAAGTGCAGGGAACTCCAGGCTTTGAGTAATGTTCACCAAAAGCTTGTACGAGCGTCCACCTTATTTACGCTGCAGAGCTGAGTCACCGTGCTTGGGCCTCGTTTTATGGCTGTGTTGGAATCTACCTTGTCATTAGGCCTTTGAAGAGCGATGGAAGGATGAAAGCGTTAGCTCTGTTAAACTTGCTCTTACTGGCTTATTTCGTGTAAAGAGAGCTTTTGTGGATAGTTGTTCATCAACATTCTTTAGCCTTGTTCTTCTGAGCTGATCATTTGAGGAGCTTTGAACTACACTGAGTGCATGTCAACCTGTGGAGATGTGATCAGTTAAGCAAAGGGATGGTGGCCTTTTGGTGAGGAGCCGAGGGCGGTGGTTCATGTGCGCGCTGTCTGGCTCACCTCATTCCTGTTGCTGTGGGCCTGCTTCTTCTCAATGTTCATAGCCAACATTTGGCTGCGGAAAGACAGGCTCTTGGTCTTCTCGATCACCTGCTGGTAAGGAGATACGGCGTTGTTCCCCATAACCACATGACCCTAGAAAGAGGAGATGAGAAGGGACGGCAGAGACACAATCAGAACAGATAGGCCAATCACACTTGGTGTTGCAGAAACACTAACCAATGGCTGCATAGGTCACATTCACATCTAGGCACATCCAGATAATTCTATGTCATTCCAGAAGAACGGGGTATGATTTGCTGATTACAGAGAGCGGGTGCTGTGATGTGTAGGCCAAAACATGCAGGTTCAACATTGAGCTGCACAGAGGGGACCTTAAAGAGGGTGAAGTATTATGGTTATAAAGTCCTTATAGTGTACCCTTAAATTACATAAATCAGGACAAAGGTAATCACATTCTTTTATCTCATTCATTCTACTGTGCCACAAAGAGGGTATATCTAAAAAGGGGCATGTGATCATTACACCTCCAATTAGCAAAGGGGGCGTTTAAAAAGCTTTGATTAATCAATCAAGTCCTGAGCTGATTGATTGAGGAAGCAGACGGGACGTCTTACCAGTTTGGAGTCTATCTTGGCATCTAGCCTGGCGTTGCGGATAAGGTTGACAATCCATCTCTCAGCCTCCTCAGGCGTCATGTTCAGCTTGTCTGCCAGCATGCTGTAGAGAGGAGACAGTCAGAAATGAGTCTCTAGCCTGGTTGGGGGGGCATCATGAATGGCTGTCAGGTTTGTCTAGGTCCTAGACACTCTTAGGCACATTACCCAGAAAATGCAGTAGGCAGTAGGCATACATTTGAAGCAGCTGTGTCCACACAGTTCAAGTTAAAGATGTCCTATGTGATATATATAATTTCAGCCTATAGGTGTTAAATTGGCGCTATTCAGCAGTGGTGAGTCCCTGCCATGTGCTCGTAGTCACCAGGCCTGGACCTGCCCTGCAACCCCAATGCACAGTCAGGTGAATGCTGTCAATCAAGTCATGGGCATGCAAGCCAAAATTGGGGAAATGGCTACCTAAATCTTACGCTGGTAAACTAAAGATGCCGTTGCAGAATGAGGTAAAACTAGTATTCAGTTCATAGATTATATATGTAAGAACTATACTTGGACCATCTAGGACCAAAACGAGAAGTTGAACCTGTTCAGCCTCTTTAAGGGGACAGGCTACTTGTCATACCGACTAAAGGGATGCATAACCTAGCTAAAAAAAAATTGTCCAATGTCCAAGTAGCCTAGTAACTAACTAGCAACTAATTAATGGCACATACATGATCTATGTGATTCAACCTAATAACTGTTATTTTATGATTTTATGATGAAGCTGTACACTTGGTGATTAATGTCAAAGTGTTAATAAATGCATGTTGTACTTCAGGCTAAAAGATGTTGCATAAGAGAAACAAAATACCAAAAGACAAACAATTACACTGACTTTGCATGCAAGGGGGCATGATTTAGAGACTTGTACGACTAACTCAATTAGAAGTAGTGGGACTACCCTCAACCCACCCCGTATCCCCTTTGTTGTCCCCTCGGCCCGTGACACATTCGTTCTCCCATCTGGTCCCCTAAAACATGCCGTGACACACCAGTCCAGGACCAGCTACTGTCCCTCAAAATGAAAGCCAGGTTGCAGGCTGGGGCTGCTCTTTGAGAGAGCGGGACATGGATGTGTCACAACGGAGGGAGGGAGGGAGGAGTGTGGCTGGTGTTCTTTGATCCAAAGCCTTCCCCAGTGCAGCTGGCTTCCCTTGCGGCTTTTAAAATGACTAGACCCCCTTGATACTCCTATCTGGACCCCCTTCCCCCCTATGTTTCCT
>OMKK01038650.1:5417-43076 GCA_900302305.1 Polymixia japonica | reverse complement strand
AAATAACAGGGGTTATGAGATCTATATAAAAACAATTTACCCCACTAATTATCTCTTCCTGGTCCATTAATCACATTTTGTGAGTCTCTTTCAGTGAAACAGACCAGCGAGTAAACTAATATCTGGCCAGACCAAACCACTTCTCACGCTATGGATCCACAAAATGGCCAATACTAGCAGGCTGATTTCAATTGTCGCTTCCAGATCCTTCTTTAAGACTTTCCTTCTTTACCTATTTGGAAGTTACATAATTTACGACAAAGGTTGCGCAACCTCAAGGCTCTGATAGAAAAAAAAAAAACATATTCTCCCTTTCTAAACCACAAGTCTTTTTTTTTCCCAATTTGTAGCAAACCCACATACAGAAGGGGACTGAATGACTTCAGTGTCTGGAAGTTAAAAACATTAACAACAAATAAATAACATTACCTCAGCATAATAGACAAAACAGGGTCTGGTCTCCCAGTGACGGTGCATGATCTATCAGCACTTTCACCGCAGAGAAGTGATGGAGGCGGAAAAACTGCTGTTAGGGGTTGATTCATGTGAATCTCAACGGCCCAGAGCAGTAAAGAAGCACGTAGGGCGGCTGATCAACCTGTCACGCATACCCACACTAACTCCCGCTGCACTTGCTCTGCTGGACAGCTGATTACACTTAGGCTCAGAGAAACCTGTGGAAAATGATGCATGGCAAAGAAATTGCTCTTATGGATCATTATTTGGGACCCAACAAGCACGGAAAGCGTCAGCTGTCAAAATGACGTGAGCTTCGCTCGTGATGGCTAACACATGTCGGCTATCACAGAATGCCACTATCTACGCCGGGGAGGCCAGCGTTCTGTGGTGCAAGTCTGCGGACCTCAATCCTGCTAATGCAGAGCAAATGGCGCACTGAGAGCTGCAGCTCGTATATATACAAATATGTAACCACTCTACATGCCTTGCTCAGAAACGGGGGGAAGAGCTAGAAGAATCATAGCCAACGCCTGGTCAGAGTCACACTCCTGAATCCGGACACACTGAAGACAAGCCCTAACACTCACTACTGATTAATTAAATAATCAATGGCAAAATACCATTAAATTTTGTTATGGTTGAGATTTTCCCCGTGTGATTATGTGATTGCTGCGCAGGGGTACTGAGTGTTTTGTTTGGTGATTGGATAAAGTAGGGGCACATGTCAGTCAAGCCTGGGTCAGATATTAAGATCAAAACAAACATGAGCTTTTTTCCTTGCCACAGAGTTAACCTAACCCCTAACCCCTCTAAATGTGATCTTTCCAACATACCACAGGAATAGAGAGTGCCCCAAACGGCCTAGGGCCCTGGCCTGAACCAGCCAAAGTCTTCTAATCTAATTTCTAAGAGAAAATCTGGCAATGCTTCCTCTCTAGACCGGACATTTGTATATATGAGAGGGGCTTGCTTTATCTCATTGTCTTTCCGAGACAGGTCTTTAACAGCTAGACCTACTTAGACCCTGGAGAGAACATGGGAGACGCAAGGGAAGAAAAATGAAAAAAGAGGGGGAGATGTGAGAGGAGCAAGGAAGAGGGCCGGACTTACACACAACTTACACTATTGACATCCTTTGGCCCTTAGGCCAAGCAGACAGCCTCCATGACTGGTTTTGTTTTACACAACCACGGCCCTGTTCCTTTGGGGGAAGAGGGGATTACTTTCATTTCGACCCCTCACTCACTCTGGCTCCTGAGCTTTCGACTTCAGGCTAGGGGACTCCTGCATGTCTCAATACCAACCTCACACTCAGGGAGAGGGGTCAGGCGTGGGGCTATAACTAGGTTAGAGGAGAGAGGAGGGGGATGGAGGGGGGCTCCTTCTTAAAGTAGCCCCTTTAACATGGCTGGGCTAAAATGAATGTATTGTTAAATACTAACATATGATAGCGTTTCAAGATTCCAAGCCATTTGGAGTAACCTCGCTTTCAGCTTGAGGTAAAATTGATTTTTTGGAGAAACCGAAATGACCGTGTGGTCTTTCTAATGACTCAATTGTGAGGTGGAAAGATCTTCCATTTTACGTCCAAATACACAACACAACCTTTCCAACTACCAGTGAGCTCTTGTGTACAAATACAATGCTGTGATGGGAAAAACTGCCCACTGCCCACCACTTCCAGTGCAGTGAAGCCTAAATGACCGTGTCTCAAGCACTTACTTAAAACGTCAAAGGACAAGTGCGCCATTTGAGGTCACAGTAAGGTCTTGCCACCCACAAATCAATGTAAGAAGTAACGGAATAAACCCTGTAAATCACACAATGAAAACAAAATTAAATTGGAAACACACACACTAGGACAAAAAGTCTAGACAAAAGGATGTGTGTGTATGCAATTATGAGTGCAGGCTTAAATCTCAGGGTCACATTTTCACTGCCTACAGTGCATTTTACATAAGCCGTTACTGCATAAAATAACTCAATTATGCCGACTTCTGGTCTACTTTTGAGTCCCATGCCGTGGGCAAAATGCAAGCTAAATATCTGTGAAACAATCATGGCCAACAGCTGTAAAAATGGCCTCATTAAAAACAGGCATCAAATTAATTTGAGTCGATGCTTGGGTGCAAAGGGCTTCTGGGTAGAGTACTAATGACTTGGAATTTGGGCATTTTTCAAAAATAGACATATTCTGTCCATTGTCATAACACCAAAAATAAACAAGGAAATCCCTGACACTGTCCGCAATGTGTGCGCCTGCTTTACAAACCTCAACAAACAAAGGCCCGAAAACATTGAAAAAGGTGAAAAGTAGAAAAATCACCATTCAACTTCCTATTTCAGTGTTACCACTAACCTTTGTGGTCTTTAACAAGTAAATGGATCCAATTGCAGTAAGACTGCCAAAAAGAACCAGGGCTCCTAATCAATTCCAGACAATCTGCAACTGGAGATTTCGACACAGCCTGATCATGTTCCATGGTTCAACCTTGACTACAGACCTCCACAGCTCCATATAACAGTCAATGCAATCATTTTCGTGTCAAGAGGAGTAATTCATTCCCTCTTTCCACTGAGCATTGTATGTTCATGGCAGCATATTTGAAATGCAGGCCTGCCATCAAACTTTGAGCATGCTTAATATGCCTGAGGGGCACAATAATGAGAGTATGGCTTTCTCAAAGCATAGGGCAATTTGTAATCTAAAGTAGTGAGGTGATCATGATAAACAAGAGTTTTATGTACTTACCTATAAGTTAACATTGCATCAGAGCTAAAACATGGTGTATACAAATACACACATACAAAGATGATTAGTAATAGCCGGGAAGGGTGGATGCTCTCGAACAGTTTTTTTTTGTTTGTTTTTTTTAATCTATGTGAAGAGGCAGCCAAATCCTATAATCCCTCTTAATTGCAGACAATTACTATAATCTTTTTTTTTTCTCTCCACTAATGCTCACTATAATTAGCATTGACTAAATTTCTTGGTTTTGGTGGGCATCCAAGGTCAATTTAATTTTCATGTAACAACACTGTATTTTGAACTGGGGTCAATGGAGATCTTCAGAACCCCCTGACCCCCATTCAACCGATAAAAGGGTGCTGAAACGTGGCTGTCTGTTACAGCAGCTGGGAATGTTGTCTTGAATTGTTCTCACTCAGGTGGTCTTAAATGTTTAGTGAGTTAAACCTTGCAATGCTTCATCCACAAGATATGTGGGGTCACATGGATGTGTATGTCTTTGTGTGTCTGGGATAGAAGCAATAAACACTTATATGTGGGGAACATTCCACTAATCACAAGGCTGATGTTCTCACTTCCTGCACATACTCTCTGAGCAAGTCTAGTGATGGCAGTTACTTCCTGTTATCGTCTGGAGGGTTAGCCGTCTGGGTTCTGCTGTGCAATATTCTCAGGAAGGCCAATGTATTGTCTCCTTGGAATGTTAACAATGACAAGTGCTCTCATAACTTGAAATTGTTAGTCTTATCTTATTTGGATTTGGATCAAGTGACTGACCTGATGCTGATGCACTGGTGTATTCTGCAGAAGGTCTCAAAGATGAAGAGGCGGGCATTCTCAATAAAGTCCTCCAGGCACGCCACCAAGAAGAAGTCATTCACAAGAACCTAGGACACAGAAAATGGGTTACATAACGCTAGCGTAAATATTATACCAAGAGTTATTTCTGTCAGTGTATAGGCTAGCTGAAGGTTTCTATTAAAACACTGCAAGATTCCAGGAAGGTAAAACAGTTAAATAAGGACAGAGTTAAGAGCTTTTCAGACTTGTTATGGCAATCAAGCTTGGGCTTTTTGAGTGAATAGCCCTGGAGAGCCATATAAATGCAGCATTACAGGTTACAATCTCTTCCCTTATTTGGGAGTCAAGTCTGATTTAATTGTGGGAAAACTCAATTCGCTGAAACCCAAGTCATTTTTGAGATACATTCAGAGTCATTGGGGTAGGAGGTCCATTCTAGCCACATTTAAGTTACCAAGCGGTTTTGTTTGGCAAAAGCCTTAAAGGAGAAAGCCCCATCTGTAAAAAAGTAACCCCAGGCCACTCAGGGTGCTCCAAATTGACCACAAATCTTTGAATTCTGCCGCCTCCACATGAGACAAGAACGCAAGAATGGAGCCAGCCACTGAACTGACCACAGTGGCTGTGACTTATCACCCCTCATTGGGTCTAGCGGTGCTGTGTCAAATCGGCGGTACTGTGTGGTACCACCAATCTACACACCACCATATTTCTCAAGGGTGCTATAGCCATCCAAAGACACATGAGCACCTCCCGTGTGCATAAACCGGCAGATGAAAGCAAAGCCTTTTTGCAGTCCATGTATCACCTGAGGCCTGCTACACTGCAGAAATATAGCCTTGCTTTGATATTACCCAAAAAGAGCAGATGTACACTTCATCTTTTTCATCTACTGTAAATGTGTATGACCCAGCCACGCACCCAGAGGTGCCATTGTGTGAGATGCTCACATTCCACAGTGTTTGCAGACCTCCACCTATCCTTTGAGTGCCATTTCACATCACATAACTCCATCTTCAAAAGTTCTCCAAGACCAGCTCTTTGTTTGCTCAAGCTTAGAAAGCCGTTATCTGCCCCAAGTTCTGCTTGAATAAATCCCAACTACATGGCGCTATCAGGCAATGCACATTTCAGCTATGACAACGCTTATCTAAGGCTGATAAACTTTGAACAGCTAAGTGCCCTAATTACAGTCATATGGGACCGTAATTAACCGTCAGACCACAAAGCTTAAACAAATTCTGAAAGGGGCTTCAAGAGGCCTTTTATGCACAATCTGAGAGGCTGAACTATAGGTAGGCCTATATGTTTCATTCTTTGACATGCAACCATCCAACATCTGACAGTGATTCTAGAAGGGGTGGGAGTGGGAAAGAAAAACGTGAACACCCCAAACAGGACAATTCAAACCAAGCCAAACTCTCCACTTTCATATTATTCAACTCAAACCATTGTGAAGGATACAGTGAACTGAAGACAGGGACACTGAAAACAATACCCATATCTGGCTATTACAGCAATCAGAAAATAGGCGGGTGCCACTCACAGGGCCGATGTAACCTTTTTTGGTCTTCTCAATGACTCCAAATTGATGCATTACAAACGCTCATCAAGGCGAGAGCCCATCCCAGTGGGGTATCCATTTACCTCAACCATTACTCCACATGCTATGAAACATCTCTTTAACCCCTGAGAGAGGTGCTTTTTCAAAGTGTTTGTGTCAATGTCTAAGGAAAAAAAAAAAAAACTCTTGCCTTTATTACCTTCAAAACAAGACCATTATGTGAAAATGTTTGCGGACTATCACAGGTAATGCATTGAAGGTGCAGTTAAACCTTATGCGTAACCACCCACCTTGCTAGACCCGCTTGTGAACTGAATGAGGTCTGATGAGGGCTTTTGTTTAAACTGGGCATGCTCTGATAAGACTGGCAGGTACCTATTCCCTGTACCTATTCCCAGGCCAGTGTTAAAAGCACCTGGAACAACTTGGGCTCTGACCTGAGAGGTTGTGGAGATGAGCATCTGTTTCAACCACACAAGAGAAACAAACAAAATCCATGGAGCAAGGTCAAGACTAACCCAGGGAATTCTTAAAAAGAATGAAGTGTGTGCAAGTGTTTAGGGCGTGTCATGTAGCTGAAATAGGACACAGCCCTAATACTATTGGTAGTACATGTGATCATTTGGAGATGGCCCCTGGAGGCACTTGCACAGGAAAAATCTCATTTTCTATGGGACCGCGCTTTAAATTCTTTCTGACCAAGCACAGATTTTGTCAGGGTACAACCGAGTAAAAACAAATCTGCGCAAATGACTTTGGTTATAACTTCCTCATTTGTTAAATGGCGACTTGGAAAGCTGCAGACTCTTTATATTAGCTTAAAAATAGATTAGAATGAAATGGAAGCTTCAGTAAACCACTGACATGATTTATAAACATTTACCCCTGTGAAAGAGCCATTTGATCAGGCCAGATGTTTTTCATTGCAGATGTTTATCGTCAAGACGCAAAAGATGAAAAAGGGGCCAAATAGCCCCAACTTAGTCTTTTATTTCTCTGCAGGTCCAAATTATCAAGTCATTTGGGAAAACT
The DNA here is from genome assembly GCA_900302305.1 of Polymixia japonica. NCBI lineage: Eukaryota > Metazoa > Chordata > Actinopteri > Polymixiiformes > Polymixiidae > Polymixia > Polymixia japonica. The sequence goes on along the minus strand of OMKK01038650.1, from coordinate 36,471 downwards.
AAATTACAGTCTGTATGCAAAGAATGAACAAAGAGATCAGGTTTCACAGAATATATACAGAGCACAACACCCACTGGCACACCTGTTCTGCCTCTAAATTTGATTGCTGCCCGTTTATTGGGTCTCCAAAACCTGTGCAGTCCCCCCCATCAGACAACCTTAATTAGTCCTCATCTCCAGGGCATAGTCAATCAATGCAACACGTGATTTGCCAAACATGACTGATGACCTCAATTTAGTCACAAATTTATTGTACATCTGATTATATGGTGTACAACTGAGCTTAAACGCAGCACATGTACTATAAACATCCCACTACAATTTGCAAAGTAAGCACTGGGTGATAAAGATGAGGGCCGAATCCCTGTCACCACTAAAAATTTGAAACTGAGTAATTCTCAGAAAAAAGTCAAAAATCAAAGCACTGATTTGATTGAAATTGCAAAATTCATAAAAGGTGAATTTAGATTGCAATTTGTGAGGAATCTAAAATGACACCAAATGACAAGTGATGACACTCACTCAGACAGTTCCTGGAACACCAATCCTGTCTTGACTGACCTTGTCCAACCCACACTAGTCAAATCACACCCCATGAGCTTTGATACATACTGTCACAAGTAGAAAGTTTGTGTTTTTCACAAGCAAACGTGCATGTTTTATTGTCAGTGTCCCCCAGATGGACAGATTTTTATGCAGTCAGAAATTCTGCCACAGACTGCCACAGTTGTGTGCATGCAGGCATCACAGGGTAACACCTATTCGTGAGTCTGATCTTGGAATGCCACTGTCAAGCCGTGGACTGACGTCAAAAATTCTGAAGCTGCTAATTTAAATTGTGTAATTTGACCATGAATAATAGTCATGAATGTCAGAATTGTTGGTAATTAATACCGTCAAGGCCTAATTCTAAACATCTGTCAGGCCTTGCCTTGGCTAAATTAGCCTATTACACCTGCCATTTGACACCACAAATGTTCACCATGACATATACCAAGTACCATAACTGCATACATTTTCATGATAGGGTGCCTAGTGGACCTTGAACCCCTAACTCTTTAGCATCGACCCAGGTAAAACCCATGTCTGCTGTTGGTGTGAATGGGTCAACGCAACGCCACAACCAGGGTTTAACATGGGTCAGACACAACTTGCTTCGGTATGAAAGGGGGAACATGGGTTACTCAATGCAGGTTTCGATCAAGGAACCTCATTGGTTACGCACTAATGACGTAAACGCAGCTTAATACAAAGTCGAGCTAACGCTACCTGGTAAACAAACCTCCATTCTTTCAAGCTGTAAGCGAGTTTACGAGTTGAAGCAATGGAGAATTGGTAAGATTCCAAAGAAAATAAATCATAGAAAGTCTAAAATTGCCTGACCAAACACCAGATCGTCTGCACCGTCCACCATGTTGAATCTCCAGTGTAAACAATCTTTGAAACGTCCGCTTTTAATGTCGAAATGCGATGATCCTGCTCAGCAGTGACTTATACGGAAGTAAACTTTCGGACACTGGTCTGGCGTGACCGGCGATGACCCAGGACTCACCCGTGACCATATGGTGGTTTGAATGGGTCCAACACAGGTTGAACCCGTGTTCAATATCCCTTGTAAATCCCTTGGGGTTTTTGTGTGAAAGGGGTATGACAGTGTTACTGGCATGCTGAGCTCAACTCACTGAGCTCCAGGACATGACTATAAAAAGGTCACCTTGAGTTATCAACTCAAACCACACAAGCAGCTGTGTAGTCAACATTTAGGGAGGGCTTTTACGGTGTGCTACTCATATTCCATTCTTAGCTCAAGGACCACAGTTAGAATTGTTATGGTATAAGCCATTGAGCCATTACAAACCAAAATGGAAATAAATTGTCTAAATGGATCTTCTATGACAGACCTTGCTCTTAAAACGAGTGTCTGCACGCCTCTGCATAGGCTTTTGCTTATAAAGCTTTTACTGTTAACTACTAGCCTGATGGACAATTACAGGCCATAGTAAAAATCTGACCGAAGCTGTGAGTCATATGGTTTCCAAGAGGACCTCTGTATCACCCAGTATGATATAAGGCAAACACTATCATTCTTCTGTCTACACTGGACCAACTCAAACAGTAATACTTTTAGGGCTATTATTTTGGTCAATATTGAGATCACAATTATTTAACAAGTATTTTTTAACAGCGGATTTCCTTGAACTTTATATATAATTCAACTGAAAAACAAATAAAACATGTAAGACAGTTGTTACCACAACTTTACATAAGTAAAGGTTACTTTATGTAAACTTAAGTTATGTGGTAACATACTGTTACCACAACTTTACGTAATTTGTGTAACGTAAGTTACTGTAGGTGTTGCATCATCAAACGCATATTTCTCTGATGGTTTTTTGTTGTGTAGAAATTCAGCCTTGTTATTGCATGCAAGCTTCTGCAAGAAGAAGCGAAAGACTGGCTCGCGAGGCTACATGCAAGCTAATACACTAGCATACACCTCATCAGTACGCTAATGACTATGTTCTTTCTGCTGTCATTGTTCTCTTGATGTTTTATTGTCGCGGATGATGTTGACCTAGCTTGAAACATAAAAAGTAAAATAAACATGCCACAGCCTCGCTGAGAGCGAGTTTGGGCTTTTAGGGAGGGGCGAAATCCCACCGCTATAAAGGAAAGGGGTGCTCTGGATTTATAACCGGACAAAACGAGAGCATCATCGTGAAACAGAAATGCCGCTTGTATCAATTTATCTCTATCTTGTTTTCACCGATTTCGTTGGAAGTCAAAATCGTAATCGAAAAAAAAATTTGATTAATCGCCCAGCCATAATACTTTGTGAACAAGTGTGAGGTCAGACAGAACTCTTTTGATCACTACTGGTGTTTATTACTGCCCCATGACAAAGTTCAGATGACTGATCCACAAGGGGATCCAGGGGTCCTCAGTAGTTGATGATATTACAAAGAGGCACAAAACTGGGGCTGCCTGCTAGATGAAATGAGTTAAGACTGGTGCTGGGGGTGATGTTTGTGCTTACTCACCGACTCACACTCCCGCAGTTTCTTCTGAGCACTGTCAAAGTCAAAGTTCACATACAGGCATTCCACAAACTCTGTAATTGGATCTTTGTAGGTGTACGATTCCTGTAGACAAAAAATAAATAAAACAAATCTTATTTTTATATTATACATACACACACACGCATATTATATATATAAATATCCTTAAAGAATGTTCAACTTCTAATATCTGAACCCTGTGTAAATCATAATTTTATTTGGTGTATGCAATTAAAGTATTTATAGTGGGCATCTGTGTGTGTGTTTTCTATCCCAATTACTGATATGAGCATACCTGTTAGTTTCAATCAGCAAAATAAAACATCATAAAACATTTAGTTCAAATAGCTTGACAAGCAGGGAACAATACCCATTATGTGATCAAAATGCCAATTGCAGGGGACTATTGCTAAATAAACATTTCAATTTACAAGAACTTGAGTAAAAACACACATTGTAAACCCCCCAGACAGTTCCAAACCATGCTCAGGGGAAGAGTCCCAAAAAGACCTAAGGCCATAGAGCACAGTGAGAGCACCAAGCACATGTTTTAGTGATTACCAAGAACCCACCGAGACGGTGCTTATTTGGATTTCAGACCCATTGATCTCTGAAGAAGCTACTGTCATTGGTGGGGAAGGCATCGCTACACTACAATCAGACAGTGTACCACCATTCATCAAAAGTAATGGTTTCAAGACTTCTCCAGCTTAGACCCAAACCCCAATAAACTCCCCTGCTCTTGGAAGGAACTATTACCAATGGTATTCGGTTTACATGGTCAGTTACTCACTCACCGATGCCTGTATTGAACCCCCCGCCTGTAAGTAATGACTTCATAACTGCACGTACTGTGTTAAGTGAGAGAAACGCATGTATGATGGGGTGTAAAAGAAGACTTTTACCTGCTGTATGACCTTCACCAGATCTTTCAGGACCTGCCGGCGCTTACGGACGTCCTTGTTTGTGATGACTGCTGTGGTTAGGTAACGCAAGATGTGAGGGCACATGGTCTGGATGGCATTGAGGTATCTGGAACGCAAGAATGAAAGGTCATCATCACTCATCAGACCAATGCAAGCAAAGACATGATCTTTACAAGGACACACAATGCAACATTTTGGCTGCTTATTGGGCTCCTGGCATTTAGAATAGAGAAATAGCCTTTCCGGCTAAATAGATAAGTGCCCTAACGGGGCACTCTGTGCAGGACATGGGTCCCGGCTTTAAGCAGTCTCTTTCATTAGTGTCCTATGTGAGGGAGGAGGGAAAAAGGAAAACCCTGGGTAGTAGATACAGATCACTGAGCAGGGACCTGCCCAGTAGCTGAAACCCTATCCATCAGGGACTTGTGTTTCAACCACAGGTCAACTGGCTAAGGGCTGAGCACGAGAGAGAAGGCCTTGTTACAGGCTGATTCTAATCCCACTCAGACTCCGGAGATGGTGTTTCTGTAAAAACAACATGTAAGGTCTACACACACATACACCGCTTGCCTTGTCGAAATGCCTGATCAATCGACATGTAACTCTATCAGGGCCACTCCTTATTCTTATCTTAACATCTTTGAACTTCACCCTCCGCTCAACCCCCGCTGAACAAATTAATTCTGAAAAGAGGAAGCAGAGTTTCCCTACCACAGTGAGTGGGCCCCTTTAGTTCTACTATAGATTAGGCCAGAGGAACACATGCTGTTCATAGGGGGGAGAGAGAGACGAAAAAAAGAGCACCGACAACGGTTTAATTAGCTGGAACAATTAAAGGGACAAGGGACCTGTGGCAGTTGTGATGTCAGGTCTAAAAACAGCAGTGGGCTGCGCGGTGAAGCGACCATCAGCCTGGTTATGAGGAGCTCTCTCCCTCCCCTCCCCTCCCTCCCTTTGTAGTTGCTTGACTCCGTGGCAGACCACAATGCTCCATGCTGTGTTCCTGATTAACTTACACCTACTCACTCTCCAGGGGGGGCTCCAATAGCAGGCAATCCTGCATGAGTCACTGTGCCATATCTGGGTAAAATTCACCCAACCCCACTTCAGGGACATAATCATTTTCGAGTTTGGGGCAGCGGCGCTGCTGTACTGGTTGCTGAAGATGCTACTATGGCACGCAGCCAAGAAATCAGAGAGAGTTCAAATTTCCCCTGTTCAAAACATTTTCAACGCAACAAGGAACAGAGAGGTACCAAAGGACAGGAGCGAGGGGGAGACATGAGACAGATGGAGAGGGAGGAATGGGGGAAACTGTGAGAGAACAGGGCTCAGGGACAGGGAAACAGGTTCCAATTTCATGGTCCATCTGCAGATGAAAATGATGTAGAACCAGTGATACAGACAATCCAGTGAGTGCTTGGGTTGCATTACCACAGTATAATTTGTTTAGTTTGCACCTGCATCATAGTTTGGTATCGGACATCGTTTCCTACACGAATGCCCTTGAACTTAGTGCTGTCTGTCATTAGTGCACAAACAAGGCTTTGGGCAACATCTGCTGACTGCAGAGGTAAGGGAGGTCAAATGTGGAGCTGAAGGCCAGCCACTGGTCAATGACTTCAGCCAAAGGAAGTAATGGTCAAGAGATGGTGGACAAGAGCCAAGCCAAGCCAAGCCTCACTGGGGAAGCATGAGGTTTTGAGACTGTGAAACTGCAAAGCACACAAAACTACCTCAGTTTGTCCACACAGATGTTTGGGTGAGCTTTTCATGAGTAATTATTGGGCAGGCTTCCTTAATCATCCGCAATAAAATTAAAAACTAAGTAAAACTCAAGAGAACCAGACATCCCAGTCTGCTATGTTGTGGCGGTCTGTCACACTGTCTGTGGAGCCCAATCATCTGTTCAATTACACAAACCTACAATCAGACCAGGGGGAGGGAGCAAAAACATCAAGATAGGTGGTGTGCAAATTTTAACACAGTGTATTAAGTTTCCGATCTGTGATACACATGGCCTCCTTCTCGGCTTGGAGAGTAAACAGACCACACAAAAACACAGACTGAAACCACTTTAAAAATACCAAAAGGGGTTCATGAGGAAGCCCATCCCCTCCAAAAAACATTATTAGAGTAAATGGTTTTCTCAAAATCGAGTTAGCCCTATAAAATGTGCCTCATTTTCCCCCCCAAATCTGGCAGGACCTAGGACAGTCTGCCAGCTGAACCGCCGTATGCCCGTATGAGTCTACCTCCCTGGGCCAACAATGCTGAGAGCCAAGGTTCATCTGAGTTGCATCTCTCTTTCTCCCCTCTCCCGTGTGTCTTAATAATTTTCTTTGTTACAACGAGTCTCATCTCCACAACTAAGGTTTGTCTCACCCAAGACTTGAGTGTGAGACTTAGGTTAGATCTCGGTGTTACAAAAAAATCCTTTTGTCAAGTTCAGTTCTCACTGGAGAAAAAACAAGGAGCCAGACTGTACAGAATATCTTGGTAGGTCATACTTACTGAGGCTGATACAGGAAGAGCTCAATGATATTATCTCTGCCTTTGGGGTGGTTGAAGAAGACAAAGAGAGACCAGTGAATGAGCCATGTCCTTTGCTGGAGAGACTGGAGAGGGGAGCTCACAGACTGAACAGGACAGAGGCAGAAAGGTAGAAATGGAGGATGCAAACAAAAGAAGGAAAAGGTAGACAGACAGACAGACAGACAGAAAGAAGAGAGAATTCAAGTTATTTAACTAACATCATTGATGAGGATTTAATGTTTTCAGATGGTAACAATTGACATGGGCCTATTCTCCAGTAGGGCCCGAACACATCATCAATGTTCCCGTCATCCCAAATGGCCATAAAAATAAAATAAAATAAAATAAAATAAAAAGCTGCTAAGCAGTCAATCCCAAGTTCTTAAGTAGTCAGATGAGAGAATGTGGGGAGGAAAGAAGGGGAAAAAAAACAAAAAACAACCACAGCAGTGCTGTGCTGAAAAGTGAAGCGGTCAATATGAGAGTCTATGTAAGGGAATCTAAACGCAGTATCAAATTCTGAGAAGTGGGGCATTTACGTTGTTATCGATAGTCTCCCTCAGGCGGGTGAGGTCCTCCATGGCAGCCTCCCAGTTCTGCATCAGGATCTCAGAGGCCAGCTTGCCCCACAGTGAGCTCAGGGCATTCCTGTCTGTAGACGGGACCTGGGATGGGAGGACACGACACGGCACACTTGTTAAAACCTGGAAACAGGCAGCAGTCCTGACATATGAAATAACACTTTTTCTACATTACTTGGCAGACTAAATTCTGATCAAAAGTCTCTTCATATGGGCTGACAGGGTTGTTCAATACCATCTGCATCCGTAGACAGTGAGGCCAGGCTGTTGCCACCGCTTGCTTGGCTTCAGTGGCACTGCTGCATGGTGCAGTCACTTTTCTTATTTATACTGGATAAATGAATTAAATTATGTCATCTTAAGGGAATGGGGCTTGACAGAAAAAGAGAAATGGATCATGAAAGACTGTTTAGCTTCTTATAAAACCTAATTTGCAGCACTTTGAGATACTATAACCACTGCATTGCAGATGACCAAACTGTGCGATCCTTTCAGATTACCACAATAAGTAGAGGCATATTTGAAGCATGTGTGTCGTGTGCTGTCTGAGCAATTTGCTAGCATTAAAACATTTGGTATTAGTCTTGTTTACTTAACTAGGCTAATGTTGATGGTCTCAAAATGTGCAGCTGGAAAAAGGCCTTATAATGATAGCCTGTGCAAAATGCTACTGCATACGCCTATTTGCAACAAACATTTTATTCAAAAAGCCATTTGTGTATTTTCCCAACTGGATTTAAGGTTGGAAACTATCATTTAAGCAAACGCTTTCCAGGTCAAGCTGCCCCTTTAGGTCACCAACACTTAAGCGGGAAAGTTCAAATATTGTTGAGACAGGGACACAAGGCAAAAGGTCAGCCTATCTTTGGCATTGCCATACCACACCATTTCATGGGTCAGTTCCATCCTAGTCCTTATAAAAGAGCTGTGAACAACAAAGGCTGTGGTCAGATGCATAACGCCCACATAGCCACTCCTCAGAATCAAACATTTGGTTCCTCCTAGATTCCATATCTCAAAAAGCTGCAATTGTATCATCATCTGCAATTAGGTGAAAAACTAGCTGTGCCACCAATCTGAAAGAATAACAATCAATCCAAATGATACAGCTGGAGAGGGCAAGCACACCTAGCTGCTCATGGGGGTGTAAAAGTCATCCGGAGTTCCTGACTCTGTACTGATCTCAGGACAAATCCCTTGTGAAAACACTCTTGACTCTCTGAGGGGTCTATAATGAAGTGCACCACTACTGCTGCTGCTGCTAGTGGTTGATGAAACATGTTTGAGAGCTTTGATCAGCAAGGCTATAGGGAGGAAGAGGGATAGGGATAGACAGAGACAGACAGAGAGGGCAAGAGAGCAAGGGAGGCAGAGAGAGAGGGAAGATAGAGCAAGAAAGGGGGCCTAATTAATGTTTCTTCAGAGACCATTAAGAAATCAAGTTCACAAACCAGCTCTCTGCAGTAGAAATTGGAAGGCACATCTAGAGGTGTTCATCACTGAGCCAGGTCCAACTTCAAGCCAACATGCAATGTTTGGATCATTGAGGAAATTCATCATCTGTTAAATATGCTCAACTAATGCAGAAAAGGACCTACACAAAGTGGATATAGGAATTCTGAAAGGGTGCCATCTTAAAATACAGGTTAAGAGATCATTTCCATTTTTTGGTATGCACTTAATTTGACCGTCTGATTTTGAGTGGGATCTTTTTCATTTGCACCCAATTTTACAGTCTCTTAACAAATGTCCTCAACAATGTCTTAAGATAGTTGTCAAGCCCTTAAACATGACCCTCAACTAGCCTTGTAAATAACATTTCCTGATCTATGCACATTGATTCCATAATCTACACAAACATTCTCGCAAACTGCGTTCAAACAAACTCTAGGCCACTTCAAACAAGTGAACGATAATTGCAATAATCTCCATCCATTACCTAAAAAAAAAAAAAAACATCCTGTTGAATTATGTTACAAAGTCTCAAGACAACTCTGTCGTTATCACAACATAATTGGGTTGAAATATGAACTGATGCTAACAAGACACATCTTTGTAAGGATAATCACCCTGAAAAGGTTGCAGGCTACTGTTTTTGGTTTTGAAAATAGGGCTAAAACAAACACAAATAATCAGTTAATCAAACACAGGTTGAAAATGCCTCTGAACCTCGGTATGGCAATCACTGTAGTGGACGTTGGGCTACACCCTCAGGCTCATGGGAAACTCTGTGCCAGAGTCATTCATGATAACACCAAACACCAGACGCAGTGACATGAGTCAAGCAGGAAGTCAGGGTGGGTGTCTGCTGTGTGGCTGGAGAGCCAAAGACGCTAACCACACACCCCCGTTCTGCCGTCGGACAGCCGGCGGAGTGGACTGTGAGACACGACAGATCCACAAGTGGAGGAAACACCAGAAAAGATCAGATTTCCGTTGGAACCCCAGTAATTGGGAAAAGTTGATTGTTGGGATATAGTAGTACAGCATTTTCTTTTAGGAAAGACAATTTATCCTATGATAACATTTCAATGAACTGTTTTTGAAAGGATGGCAGGTAGGGAATTATATTAAAGAAAAAAAGAAATCTCCTGTGGTATTCAACCACAGAAGAACAAACCAAGTTGTAATGTCCATCCACCCAGTCAGAGCAGCAGGGTTCTTTGATCACACAACACTACACACCGTTGTGAATCACTTTTTTAAGTAAAATAAAAAAAGTCATGAGAAAAATCAGCATTGTAGCAGTGAAAGAAACAATTGGCTTCACTGCCAGTATAAAAGGTCAACGTTTCATCTCTTCAAGTGTTTTGTTTTGTTTGTTATTTTTTTCCCCTCTCTTGGAAGTCCCTGCCTGCTACGTTTGGCTGACCTCCAGGTCATTATGGCAGCTTTCTACACACACACTGCCTGGCTTTCACTGGTGGCCACGCTAGAAAAGTTTCAATACCTGGGTTTTTCCAGCAGTTACCTTAAGTTTCCATTGGTTTGTGAAATGGGCACATTTTCGCTGACTGACCAGCAACAATAAATTTACTGTGCTGGGGATCCGTCGGGATACTCAATCTTTATTCTCAACATCCAATCCCTGCATTAAGTGATGATATGAATAAGTTGCTCTTTTCGTGCTAGGCCACACTGTAACAAGACCTGAGGCCTGGATTTTGCAAGGCTGGCTTCCTTCGTTTAATTGACTGGCTTTCCCACGTTAAATGACTTATGGAGCCTCACCTCTCCCATAAGGGGGAGAGAGACGAGGGGCCTGTGAAGATGGGAGGTCCACAAAACACTGAAAAGGAACAACGGAGGGGAAGAGTATAAAGACTCCCACTGATGAAATCCATTTCTACCTTTTTCCCCCCCCTTCTAAAAAGCCTCTTGCATTGTCAAGAGTAAGCAACAGATATCTAGTTACAGGGGGTGTTCTGGCTGAACCTAAAATAAGGGTTCTAACGATTTAAGGGGTAAAAATCAATGCTGGACTTAGAACAACATACCTCAATTAGAGCAATTTTGGTTTATTTAGACTGAGTTGCAAACCCATAAACAACTGTTGTTGGAATGGTGGGGGCATATCTGTTGCATGCTTTTTTTAAATGTGTTTTTCTTTGAGAGATGGTGGAATGGGAAAGCTTGGGTGAATTACCCATCATCTTCTCTGGGATGTGGGCCTTCCTTCTATAGATCTCTGAGTACATCAGTGAGACAACCCATCAAATGAAGTACCCAACTGCTTTGGGTTAAGAGGGTTGTTTATAGGGAAGAGGGCTCATCATCGCTCAGAGCTTCTGCCAAGCTTTTCAGTAGAGGACACTCCAGCCCCATCAACGTGCATGACTAACTGGAGTCACTGACATCCACGAGACGAGAGGAAATACAGTGGGAGTATCGAATGCCAATTAGAATAGGAACAAAAGATGGTCTTAATGTTTTACTCTAACAAATAGACAAAATGTTGATTTTATTCTTGCCCATTCTTTTAGGACTGGCTTTGGCATGAGTCCTTGCTTTACCACAAAGCTCAATGCTGAACCAAAGACAAACAAAAACAAGTAGACAAGTGAGTGACACTTGGAAACCACCGACTGTGCAAGCTGGTTGCCACGGTCATTACAGGACACTTGGTGGAGATGAACTTGCTAACACTTGAGTCACTTGTTATCACAGGAGTCAAAATGGACCAAAACTCCTGTTACAATTAGATCTATAAAAAGGGAGGGGGAAAACAGCCATGATTCTTATAAACCCCTTTGTGTTTCATTCCACATGTCGGTATAACCTACTGTATGTCTTCTCTTGTAAACTCAGTGCAACACTGAAGGCAAGTAAAGCACTCAACAATTTGTGTTTAAGGATCATTAGCACAAAAATCTAACAATGTCTCCAAAGCTATGCTGGCAGCCTCCGCAGAACACAGAGGTCACAGGCTGTCCATTCCCCTTTGGGTCACAATACTTTATTGTAACATAAGATAACCTAAACTCCCCTCTCTTCACTAGGTTTGCCACCAGGGCCACTAAAGGGCCGCCCAGTCCTCAAGAGGCAGTGCTCCTCAGAGTCCAGCTGTGTCTCGCCTGTTCACTGTGTAGTTCATCTTTCACCCGTTTTGGGGAGTGGGGGAGAAGCCACAAATGCCAGGGCCCAGGCAATGAGTCCTTTGTTTATAGAGGAAATAACAAGTACGCATGCGTGACGAGAATACTGCCAGTTCTCTCTGTGGAGTGTGGACTGTAATTATCTTTCCCCCGCAATACCTACTTGGGTATTATCTGCTTATCGAAATATTTCAACTGTTGAAAATTATTTAATGTCTCTTTCTCTTTGCCGCAAATCATCATTTTCACCTTAGTTCTGAAATTATGTGTAATATTGGTGGGACAGAAAATAAACGTTTGTTTGTTTCTTTGTTAAATTGCTTACCCAGTCAACCGTTCACAAAATTAAAAGTTCTCTTCATAACAGGCAGTTCTGATGAAATAGAAGAGGCCCCATGTAGTCCTGTTGATGCTCCGTAAGGGATGTCCTGCTTAACTTATGCACTGCACAAGCCCAGGAATCATGACAAGGAGCTATCTGGCCACAGCATTCAAATCAATATGCACTCTACTGAGGCCCGCCCAGTCAGAGGACTAAAGACAGATTATGAAGTCTGCTGCTGATCACTTGGCCCAGTAAAAGATCCTACTCAAGTCCTAGAACAGCAGTCTCCCTCTAATACAGAGGACGTGCAGGGAATTGAACAGGCAATGACGTAAGCTTTTCACATTCAATTACTGAGAAGTGTTCTTTTCCTACTCTATGCAAGCACTGGCCTTTTGAGAAATTAAAGTAGTCTGGCAAACACAAACAAACAAGTACTGCACAGTTTCAATATTTCATAGTAAAACTGTCTTAGGCCAAAATCTCCAAGGGGATAGCTTAATACTCAAATGACATTGTGAAGTAAATGTAAGGCAAGGTAGTTCATAAAGGTCTATTAAAGGTCTACCTAAACAATGCATCTTAAAGTAAATATCATTATGTTTGGTAGCATTATGTATGGTGACAATATTCTAACAAGGACTGTTTCTAATTAGAAACTATGGCCTTCAAATTATACTGAAATCATTACCCTTGATTTTGTCCTGTGGAATAAAAGGAGTCAACATCGCATTTTTGTGTAGTGTGTGTCTGACAAAGGCTGCAAACTTACCAAGACACGGAAGAAGTAGAGGTACTCTGCTGCACCAGAGTAGTTTCCACACTCATACTGGAACTTGGCATATCTATACAGGGTGTCCAAATACTCCTGACGAAACTTTAAGAGAAACGCAGAGTGTCAATACCACAAACTCATAAATTAGGCACATGTAATCTCTTTCACGCACTACAAAACCTTAATTTGACAATATTAGCGACAATATATATAACATATATAACATAGCAACAGCATTTTCAAAATCACAAAATAATTACATCCTTTCTAAGATCAAGCTAGAACATTCCACTTGTTGTGTAACAAATACAACAAAAAGTGGCCATGTTAACTAACTATTATGTGTATGTATAAGTATCATTTCAGGCCTACATGTCTGCATGTTTTTAAATATCATGCTTGCTGTCCTGTATCTCAGAGTATGCTGACATCAGTGCTAACTGAGGCCATTCATTTAGACGCAGTGTAGCTCTGACAGGCAGTGGGTGTGGGTGCTCCAGGCCGCCCAAGCCTTTCCCACAGCCAGCTGAGGGGCCCTGAGCCTGGGCTGTGTGTGGAGATGCACTGAGGACAGGGTGCAGGTCAGCTGAATACCGGAGTGGGAGGGGACCAACAGAGGGGAGGGTAAGAAGCCAAACATCACGCCAAATATAGAACCTCCGGCATTCTTGCGGCTATATCCATGAGTCCCGAGCTACTCCGTTTATTCTTAACAATTCACCACAGAATGTAAATGTCCACAGAATTTCTGCAAGCCATACAAACCCCGAAAATGAGTTAAGGTTTTTGGTAAGTAATTTTGCATCTCCCTGCTTGAGCTGCCCCTCCCACTACACCCCTAAACAACCATGGGTTCACATTGGAGTCATGGGAAATACAGTGAAGAAGTGAGATGTCAGCAAAGCAAGCCAACTTACGTTGTGTTTGTCCGCCAAGTAGTCAAAGAGCATCCGTCCATCCCTAAAAAAAAAAAAAATAGAAAAGAAAAAGCAAGACAGTTCCTGTAGTTAGAAGCCATTTAACTAGAGTCGCCAACTGGCTGACCTCCTGTTCTTTGGAGTCTCATTCAGGTGTATTTTTCCATTTCTGGACTAGATCAAGAGCTTTACGCAAATAAAGTCCCCTTTACTTCTAAAGCAGTTTGATGGGCTGTTTATAACGTTTGGTTTGGTTACTACAAAGCTAAGCTAGCCATGTCTAACAAATTACAACATCTGGTGAATAAAATCAATCTTGATTTCTGGGTACAGACTCTGAGACTCTAAGGCCTCAGAAAAAAGGAATACACAAGTCCATCTAAACTGTTCTGTCCCAATTGTATTTTGCAGCTTTGCATGTGACTCGAAATGTCTGTATTTGTACATAACAGTGAGGATACATGTGTGGCTGTGTCCGCATTCACACTGCACATGCATGCGTCTGCAGGTGTATGATACTACTGGAATTTGGCATGTTTCTACAGGGTGAATAGTAGAGTTGCAACATTTAAGGATGGACACAGGTAACCGAATATCCGATTACATTGTTTGTTATGACAGCCATGGCCAACCAGTGGTAGATACAACTGTCACAGTCTACTGTCTCAATTCGATAGGGCTGGGTTTAAAAATAAATAAATAAATAAATAAAGATACACCAATAAATGCAAATTTTTTTTTTTTTTTACAACTCTACAACCCAACCATAATATCAATAATTGGTACATTAATTTGCTGATTTAAAATAAATGAGTTTTCTACCTTTTCATTTTCGAGCAGTATGGAGGCCCCTCTAGACCAAACTAGAGGTGTCTGCATTTTGAACAATGGCTGATAATTGAGCTGGATTCAAATGTTGACAAATCGACACAAACACAGGATTTTCTGTTCTTTGAACCGGGTTTAAAATTTAGCCTAACCTGTCACTAGAGCAACAAATAACTTCAGATCCAAACTGCAAAAGCGTAGACTTAGTCGAAGTTAGTTGATTATCATATTTGCCATGAAACGGCTGGCAGAGTGCCATTTGATTCTGCATATTTACACATTTCCTGTAAAAACAGGAAACTAGGGAGGGACTTTGGATATTGGGATATTGACTGGCGTTTACAGTAGCCAATAGTACTGAAGACTAACATGTTGCTAGTTAAATTAGCTTAGCACTTAAGACTAACGTCACGTGGCTCTGCCTTGTTTTAAGGATTACTATCTGTCTGCTCAGCTGAGGTATTTGGTATGTTGGTGTAACCCAGCCTATGAGGCTAAAAAGAAATACATTGAGCTATCTTTAATGGACATGCCTATTCAGTCAGTCTTGGGCTGTCCTGAGAGATTTAATGAGGTGCACCAATTGCAGAATCACTGTGTTGATTGCTCTTTGAAAATGTGGTCAGAAGTGACTTAAGAGATTTCAGCTTCACAGAGAAATTAGATTGTTGAGCTGGCCTGCATTCCATCCGCACTTCCTCCTAGCATCACTGGACCAGTACAAAGTACAAAGTACAAACAATGGACTAGGCAAGGAATCACCTTCTGTAGGATAATGAAAAATGGATAATTCATTTTGAGGATTTAAGACAAACTTATGAGTTGGGCAAAGATGACTTTTATCGTTATCTACAGATCCGCCACTTTTTTGTAAAAGAAATAAAGACCCCTGATTTAGCTGAACCATCAAGAATAATACAAATATTTATCGATGCTTATGATTCAAAAGGTACTAAAGGTATCATTGCCAAACTCTACAAAAGCTTTATTTTACTGAATAGGAACCCAACAGATTATATTAGACAGCGCTGGGAAAAAGAAGCCAATATAGTAATTTCAGAAGAAACATGGCTTCAAATTTGGAAAAATCAATCCACTTCCACAAATTCTCCTTTTTGGCGAGATTTCTGCTGGAAGAACCTGATCTGTTTTTTTACCCCGAAACAGAAGTCCAAATTCAGTGGTTCACAGCTTTCGTGCTGGAGGGAGTGTGGTGCGGTTTCTGCAGATTACGTTCATGTTTTTTGGTCTTATATATTTGGTCCATATATTATATCTTTCTGGAAAGAAGTGGGGCACTTAATCACAGAGACTTTGGACATGACATTTGACTTTACAATTACTTTTTTGTATCTTGGAAAAATTCCTGAAGGTCTCAGAAAAAGGGACATATACCTCCTGAAGATTTTCATGGTGGCTAGTAAAAAAGCAATTACTAAATGTTGGCTTCAGAGAAGCCCTCCTACCATGAGACTCTTTATAAACATTATTAACTCTATCCGTGAAATGGAGAAAATCTTCACATTGCGACTTCAAAAGGAGAAAGGAGATTAATATTGGGGAAAATGGGATTTCCATGTACCACATAAACAATATATCTTTAATATCTTTTTTTGTCAGAGTAATCTGTGTGTTTTGTGTAGTGTACTGTACATATTCTGATTTTATATCCGTTTTTATTTCTATTGAGACTGTAATGTCCTAGCCCTCATATGTTTTATGTTTACACAACAAAAATAAAAATAAAGTATAAAAAAAAAAGAAAAAAAAAGAAATTCGAGAAAGCATTTCATTGGACGCAAACTTAGTATTACGCTCCCAAGTCCAGGATGTGTCACAAAAATGTTTAATCCTTTTCCAGGAAATGGAACTCTAAAATACCACACCAACATAACTTTTTTGTCATTGATACTGGCGTATAGGTGACGACCAGCACAAGACATATGTGATAGAAAAAAACTTAAAAATCTATTTTGATTTCATGGGGTCTTTAATCCTACGGGACAGTTTCAGGGAAGGAACGAGTGTGCTGTGGGGTGGGGTAAGAGGAATCTGTGTCTGAATGACGTGTGGTGTGGTCTTGAGGTGTGGTAACTTGATGACGTTTCAAACTCTGAGAACCACCAAAATGGCAAAAAAAAGTGAGCATCGCCATTTTGAAAAGGACATGTTTTGGGTGACTTTGTGATCGATTTTTGTAGTCATTTATTTTCCCCGAAGGATTGTATTGGAGACTAATAGCCCCAGCCAACTGAGTCTGTTAAGTACCGCTATAAGCAATTGATGAGATGAGCAAGTTAACACCACACTGGCATCAAAGGAGAAATTGATCCAAGCAAGCTAGCTAGCCAGAATCTTCTCCAAAGATGTGGAACATCAATCATGATTAAGTGTTTCAATGCTACATTGGTTATGGATGTCATTGTTCACTCAATTTAGTGCAGAAGCAATTTAACAAGCTTTATGTTTCCAGGCTGAAAGCAACTAGGCGTTACACACGCATCACGGACAGCCTAGGCTTACTCAGGGCTGAAATGATGGGCCATAATACCAGGAATAGATTAGACTACATTTATCGGGATGTAACATTTTTTTATTAAAGCAGCTACAAACAAGATTGTGAGATTTTGATTTTAGCGACCCCTTGAGTTTCCTAGTGGTATTGTTTTTGGTTTTTTCCCCACATCGTTGTCACAAAGACAACCAAGCCACTTGTTTTTGTGTTTTCTTCAAAGCCCAGCAACTACACATTTGTATTTCTTTACAAAACTCGGTGAAAAAAGAAACACAACTGTCGAAAGAAGAGGTCTAAACATGTTCACAGAAGAGGCTCTTGGTTGGCACTTCCTCTGTACCATACATCAGTCCTATTTTCACGGGAGACAGTTGGGTTCATGAGTCAGTGGAACTTAGTGGGAACACGAAAAATGGTTATTGCCTCTGAAATCTCAGGCATAAAGTCCAAGTTTAAATCCATAGAGAGCCTGATTAACAAACTCATTCAACGGCAGATGCTCCTTAGCTCCCAGTTTGCTGCCTAGAAGCCTGTTAGCACCCGGGTTTCCCACGCTTTGGAGCCGCTTATTGAAACTTCTCCCCAAGGTTACTCCTACCTGAACCAGACCAGACTAACTGGCCGTGGAGGAGGTTTAGCAGTTTTTTGTAAGAATATTTTTAAATGCTCATGCATTAACTTTGGGACATTCTCTTCTTTTGAAATGCTGTCTTTTGTCTTACTACCTTGTTTCGATGGCCCATCATAAAGGGCTATTTTTATCGCCATGTGTGTTGCGTTATCTGGCTGACTTTCCACAGCTAGCCTATAGGTTATGGGAAATAGGTTTGTTTGATTTAGAGATCACGTTGTTATGGCAGTCCATTGAGGATGTGCAAGTTATTAATTTTCAGTCATGATCATGACAAAACAACAATTGTTTTGTCAAACTTTTCAACAAAAGGTGAACTAGGCTATAGTTTCAATAAAAATCTTTTGTATGACGTCAGTTAATATGAAATCAATTTTTGTCTTCACGCCATAGGCCTATTGCTTCTAAGCGACCCTGTACCTAAGTATTTGGTAGTATATAAAAAACATTTTCCCAATTTGTTGGCTAAGCAGAATGCCTCTATTCTTATCATCACGTTTGATTCAGGGGGCTAGAATAAATCACTAATCTGTCAATGTGGACGGCATTGGAAAATTCTGTCTATTTTAATGTTTACCATGTTTTGCGTTGCCTGTCAATATTATAGCTGATAGATGCTCAGTATCGGTTGGATAAATATTTTGTATTGTTACCCGAATAATGGAATTAGTAATTTAGCAGTGGTGAGGACAGTTTGCGTCATTTTACTTCCCTGATTTCTGTCCCATTGTGCTGAGAGAGTGGTGCTGCCATAGATATCTATAAGAACGCTAGATGGCTCGCCCGCACTGCTGGCCAATGGAGAGCGACGTCGCCACATGGCGGCCATCTTGCTACAGGTAGCTCACCCATTCATAACATGGGACGATGCACCATAGATATTAATATCTATGCGATGTACGATGTTTGTTATGAAAATGGTGAAATAAAGTTTATTTAAAACAAACAAAAACTTTTTTTTTTCAAATTGGGTATTTGTATTTTTTAATAATTATAGACAACTTGAAAAGTCAAGCAGAAAAACAGACTCAGTTGTGTTGAAAATTGTGCCAAGCTCTCAGAGACAGTGACGATACCTGATGTGACTCTATGCAATATCACAGCAAGGTTCACTGTAGCAACATGGCCGCCAGTGAACGACGCCGGAGACTCCGCCTTGAGCCATCTAGCCTACTATACATGTCTATGGGTGCTGCTAGCACTGACTAACTTCATTGATATGCAAAATACACTGATAGACCCGTAGCCCTCCCCCACATCCCCAGCGTGTCATTCCTGCAGCCTACATTCTAGAAAACACCTGGGCTTCATGACACAGATCCAAAACACAGATAGAAGTTGCAATATAAATACATAACACAAAACACAAGGTTAGCATCAGAGTGCAAGTGTCGTGTGATTTGACCACACTGACGTGATGGTTTTTCTTTTTACTTCAAATATAAAATCTGGTCCTATAAAAACTGATCTGCCTAAACCACACATTCTCAGTCTGTTCTGAAATGAATTCCCAGTTTATCTTCTCTTGTCCCCAAAACAAGCTAATCAAATGTCTTAGGACAGGGCTTGATGGCCAGACTCGCTGCCCTCATTCCTTCACTGTTTGTAGTAGGCCCATGCCCCGCCCACACCTCCATCATGCTCTGCCCCCACCTCTCATTCTCTCAGTGTTCCACATCAAAAGCTGTCTGTCCGTCACATTGAAGGATTAGGAATTAACTTCACTTAACTTGCCGACAGAAGTTCCCGACATGTTCGTTAGCGTCTTTGTGTAAATAACCCTTCTTCTTCACCCTCGGATATCTGTATTCTTCCGGTTTCACACCAGTCGCATGACACGTCATCAACACACCCACTCTCTCGCTGTGAATTCTTCGGACAATGACCTGCTCTATTCGCACACGGGCTCAATTGGACATTACACAGACTTTGTACTAGGGAGCTGGGTAAAGTCAGTTTAATCAGTCCGACTGATTTGTACATGTGCGTTCTCACATACAGCTCCTCCGGGTAATGTCTAGATAAGTTCAGGGTTGTGTGAAAGTGTGCATGTGTGAAAGGGGCTTTAGAAAAAACAGTAGCTGAGCAGTTAATTTAATTCATGAATGACAATGGTCTTTTTGAAAAATTCCAATCTGGTAGGCCACAGCACAGAGACTGCACTCCTCAAAGTGCTTAATGATTTACTTTTAGCAGCTGATTCTGGTCACACCTCTGTTCTGGTCACTCCTCTACTCCTGCATTCGACACCATTGATCATGTGATTTTAATTCAACCACTTCGAAATTGGGTTGGCATATCTGGTACTGTTTTAGACTGGTTTTACTCTTATCTTGACAATAGGACTTTTAGCGTTGCCATTGGTGACTGCAGATCCTCCTCAGCCCCCCTGACTTGCGGAGTACCTCAGGGATCAGTCCTTGGCCCTCTGTTATTTTCCATTTATGTTCTTCGCATTGGGACATATACTTCAGACAGTATACATTTTCATTTTTATGCAGATGACACCCAGCTTTACTTCTCCTTTAAATCACAACAGTACTGAATAATTACACACTCTCTGGCATGCCTAAATGAGGTTAACAATTGGATGTCCCAAAATTCAAAAAGTCATTATTTATAGGTCCAGACACCTACCACAATCTCATTCCATCAAATCTTGCTTCACATCTTGGTTCATATAACCTCTACCTGCAGAAATCTAGGTATAATATTTGACAATAAACTCAATTTTGATCAGCATGTTAAAACAATAGTCCAGTCCTGTTTCATACAACTTTAGAATTCAGGTCATTTTTATCTGCCAAGATATTATTCATGCCTTCATTACATCCCGCCTAGACTACTGTAATTCACTTTTTACCTGCTTTAGAATTCTTTAAGATTTTAAATTAAATCTTAAATAAGATGATTTTTTTCTCTCCACACTATCATTTACGGTTGTGATTTAGTCCATGAAATGAATGTTTCAATTAACTATATTTATTCAAAATGAACTGCCAATAAATTAAATTAAAACAGGACTGATTGGTCAAAGTTCTTATCGGTGGTTAACTGACGGTTTACCATTGACATCCCCATTGAGATTACATTTGTTTGGCTTTAGGTGACCATATTTTGCCATTGTGTTACATGCTGTAAGGCACTGCTATTTTAGGTCTATGTTACCATCTTATGGTGGGAAGCCCCCTAAAAAGATGTCTGATGTATACTTCACTGTGTCTCAATTCAAAGTCTCATGGCAAAAGCAACATCATTCTTAGTTTCAAATAAAAAAACAAAAAAAAATCTAACCTTAAATTGTCAATTACAATAAACTGTTCTCCTAACCTACTACACCTCTCCATCGCTCCTCTCCCCTGTCCATCAAAAACCTCACACTAGAGGTGCCTAGATTCTTGGTAGGAGTTTAGAGACAGGCCAGCAATGTAAACATGGTTTATAAAAGAGGGAATATCAACACACTGGCCAACCTGCAGTGGTAGACATTTGTTGTGAAGATCATATCTCACTGAACCTTTGCATAGTACAGTATTTTTAGCTTTAAGTTTAAAAAAATGGAAAATACATTCCATGGCATGTCTTTCGTATCGAAAAATAACAAACTATGGCACCACAGTATCGTACCGAACTGTGGGTCTTGTGAACCACTACAAATTACCATAGCATCTTGGCATGCATTTTCACTCCTTCACCCCTTGCTACCTCCTGCTTGCAGTCTAATGAAGTAACCAGCAGCTCCTTGGTGACTAGCTTCCCTGTGGTGGGGAATGTTAGCCTTCTGTGCACAGTGGGAACACAGGGCCTGATGATTTATCAGACCCACTGGCCATACCATCCTCCTAGAGGACATCAGCATATCAAATGCCTTTTTAACACCCCATAGTGCAAGTCCAGCTGTATAAAAAAAAAAAAAAAAGGTAGGACATCACCTGTATCTACCTGCATTGGCAGAGTATAGGGCAAGAGAACATTATCTACAGTATCCTTTGTAATTATCATATAAATGGCCAGTCTGGCAACAACGATGTAATGGGCCTTGGATGAAATAGCAACTGGTGAGATGTCCAGCAAATGTCTACCTTTAAGGAAAAAGTATGCACAGCATTACTGCCACCTTCTGCACTAAAAAAGTCAGGGAACTAGAGGCATTGTGCTGGATCAAAAACCCAAAACTGGTTCTCATTACATACTAATCCAAACAAATGAGAATATTGCTTGTAGCCTGATGGTGATCATAATCCACAGAGTGTCTAATAATGACAGGTGTTTATAGATATATATGTGATTGACTATGATGACTAGGCTTGGCTCAATAGAGTTCTGGCTTCAATTGCTAGTATGATAGCTTGGTATGACATTTATTGGCAAACTGTTGAAAAAGGGGTTTAAGCCCAATATATTCTACTAACCTGTAACATAATGTACAGGGTTTCCCACTAATAGGCTTTTTTTGTAGTGGTCTGCCATATTTTAAAAACGGCCACCGCAAGTTGAAAATAAAACCGTAATTTAAAATGGGCAAATTCCCGTTCTGTGCAGCAATGTATTGGCATAAATAACTTGCAGTCGCACTGGCTACAGTACACTCTCATGCTGTAAACACCCTTGAATCGCCCAGTAGACAGAGCTGTAGAGACGTCAGGTGAAGCAGAATAGCAAGTGAAAAGTACACATTGAAGCCGACAACGGTGTTGTGCCCTTTTTTCACTGCCCGACATCTACTCCTCTTCACATGAATACATGGACACTCTACATTATGTTGCATGTTGTGATTTCTGACCTCTGCTTTTCACTCCATGGGGAATTTAACATGTTTCATACACATTGCAAATAGTGAAACATAGTTATTTTTCCCATGCTTTACTATAACGACCTACATCAAATGTGCACATTATGAAGAGTAGATAATTGGATGTATATTACCCTACCCTCTCCACCACAAATACAACTTCAACTCTGTGGTAAACACATATTTGTATATCTGGCTACGGACAGAACAAAGTACACAGAAAAAAAAAAAAAAATTCAAATATCTAAGAATTGTTCATCTCCAGAACTGGATGATCTTTTGTATAAATACAGAAGTCAAGTCAAAAACACACAACTGCATCAAGCATAATTTAAGCAGATAGGCAACAGCAGTCAAATCAGACTGTTTTGTGTCGTTCAGCTTAAAAAAGGATTCTTCAATGAGCCCAGATGAGTTTCCTATTGTTTTACAAAACTAATTGTATCAAAAAGAATCCATGTACAACTAAAGACAGAAACATGAGTCCTCATCCAAAAGAGAGATTTACCCTAACTGCAAATGGACAGAAAACTAACAAAAACATAGACAAGAGCTAACTCTAAGTTGCAATTATCAGGCTTCAAATCTCACATAACAGTTCAATTACAGCCCCTACAAAATTTTGGCTTTAACAAATAAATGTCTATGATCCATCTAAAAAAAAAAAAATAATGATAATAAACAACTTCAAACTGGAAAGTGGAAGAAAATGAAAAATGCTTTTGATTAACTGCACTTACTCTCGCCAAGAAACTAAGGAAAGGATAAAGACTGAATATGACCAAACTATTTTAATCACCGCAGACGACAAAATAGCCTTAATAAAGTTAACCGCAGCATCTTGTGTCTGTCTCTCTTCCCTTCTGTGCTTGCTGACTTTGCTTGATAAAACCTTAAAAAGAATGAGTGCATTTTCATTCAAAATAGAATCCCATCGATTCTTCAGTTACAAAATACCCTTGTGATGCTGCTGTGCCATCTGCTGATTTAAATAATTTGTTTTTACCAATCCCAGATTCATGAGAATAAGACCACAAACAAATCTGACAACTTCACCAGTTGCATTAAGCCTATTCATGTCTAGAATTAAATCTGTTTTGAGAATATGTTGTGGCAGAAAACAGACTATTCCCAAATTACTTACGAAATGACAGGTTAAACTTAAATTGCATTACACTAAACCATTTCCATAACAAAGGCAGGTTGTTCAAAGTCACCTGGTGGACTGCATCTGCCTGGTGGTCTCTGGGTCCTCAAACATCTTCACAATGGGTTCTGTCTCCAACTGGAGCTGCTTTAGCTGGGCCACAACAGCTGTCCTCTTCTCCCTTAGAGCTGAATGACATAGAAAGACAAAGAGTGTCTTTGTTACAGTGACACCATAAACCAAGTTATATATGATCTGTGCTATAGAACTGTAAAGTCTGTAGAAAAAACTATTACAACTAAATCAGTATTGACTGATGTAATACAGTAGCCCTTTCTGAACCCAGCAAACATAAAACTATTCCTTCATGGTGGGTGTGTGGGTGTGTGTGTATTGGGAAGGGGGTTGAGCAGTATGCATCTACTTAATTAGCTCCATTGGATGTAGCATGTACAGTAGTCAACAAAACACTTACTGTGGGGAATCTCCTTTTCAGGGAAGAGGTTTTTGTACACATCCATGGCAAAGTCCACCATGTTAGTCTCACTGAGGAGGTCCAGCTTTCCATGAAGCAGCTCCTTTTCATTGTAGATCTAGAACCAGAGACAATAATAAGAAAAGGAGAGAGGTGAGGCAGATGTTTTTGTATAATATGATATTGTTATCCGACCTGGCCTGTTATAACGCAACAGAGAGCAATACATTTAGTTAGTCATTTTAATGTTTATTGGTAATGCAAAAGACAAGACTTATTCATTGGATTAAGTTTTTTGCTCCACCCATAACTCCTAACCAAGTTCCAGCACCGCCCATGAACATCTTCATCAGTCATCAGTCATCCAGTGCATCAGTCATTCAATAGCCTAAACCATATCTGTGCCAGTATTGAGGATATTAAATGGTCAAACGTTGTCAACTTTTCAGGGCTGTTACAATGTTTTACTTCTGTAAACGTTTTTAACACTGTCTTAGACTGAGATTTTGTTATGAAAATACCTAAACTATGATTTATATAATATAAATTAATTATGTTAATTTCGAAAGGGAATGTACAAAAATAAAACTGATCAAGATATTGCTTCAAAGGTGTGACTGATCATCTATTTTTCGGGTGTCACTGTGAGTAAAACGAAGCACGGGAACCTTTCTTGCTCCAGGGTCGTTTGAATGACAACAAGTAATAGTATTGTTTTGAACATATTATTCGATAAGCAGGAATGAACCAACAACATGCAATGGCAGCCTGTTTAGTAATTTAACGTTAAGTTGCTAACCATTTAGCTACTATGAGGGACCAGCTGGGTGTCAACAGGCCTTACTTATTTTTCGCATTTTCCATTTGTAAGTATTTTCCATCTGGCTCCCGGTGTTTCCAAACAGTTGATCGACTACTCATGCCGTCCCATGGCTTTAAAAATGAAACGCAGTTAGAGTTACAATTACTATAACAAGAGTTGTAAGCTGGCTAAGCTAGAAGCTAGCATTGAGTTTAGCAAGTGTTGTGAATGTTTTAATACCATGTACATCCCCATTGGGCGGTAGTTTTTGGCCCTGTATATCAGTAGCATGCGTATTGAAACACCGCCCACAGCAAATACACTGCCTACGACTCGATATATTGAAACGAGCGCTCCCACAGTCAACTGAAACTGCGCGAGGCTGAATTGCTAGGAGCTGTTTGACGCACGTGGCCTTTCGGACTTTTAAAAGGCCGTCTATGTTTTACTAAAATATCAAACCATGTACCAAACGCTTTGTAAATAAATAGATCAAACCTCCTTGACAGACAGGAACTCCAACAAAGGAAAAACGAGATGCCGGTCCAAAAAATGGGCAATTTTGGTGGTGAGATCGTACTCCGCCATCTTCACCACTAGAAAGGAAGCGGATGTAGAAATGACTAACCAATCAGCGTCGGTCTCAGCATCCTCAATACGAGGAATGCTGAAGTGGCAAACATGCAAATTGCAGCAGACCGAGGCTGCTGAAACGTTCTCATCGTGTTGTTATCGAAATACAAGACCTTCTGTAACAAATATTAAGAGCATAATGGAATATTATTACCCCACCAACCTAATGACTTGTAGGAGAAGCTACAAGAAATGAAAAAAATGCCTGAAATGGCACTGCATAAAATCTGAGTTCAAGCATAACGATGGAGATATGGTGACAGATTCTCAATTCATACTCAATTCACAAATCAGTATTATCATTTTAATCATTATTATACATTTAGCATGATGTTAACAAAAGTTTTGTAAGGTCACAAATTCCTTCCACTAAAACAATTAGGGCTATATGTTGATTAAATGTTTAAATTAAACTCAGCACTTCAGTTTGTAGTAAACCAATCATGTATTATGGATGTCTATTATACAGCTGCACAATTGTGGATATTAACCACATAGTTCTTTCTCCTTTTTAAATACTTAGCTCCTGTTTTCAGCAAAAAGGGACAAGATTGCAGGCTTTCATCATATACAGTAGCCCATGTGCTTGTTTATGTATGGAAATGTGTATTCAGCTTTTTTCTTTCATTGCTTTTTTTTTTTTCAAAACTCTACTATGAAGAAACCATACTTTCCTCATAGAGTTGATACAATGAAACATTTAATTTATGAACAGGGATCCCAGTGAACTTGTTGAATTTGAAATCATTGGGTTTCCTCCAGACACCACCAATATTTCTCCAACAGAGACAGACCAAAAGACTGTGTGTGTGACTGTGTATGGCTCCTTTGCAAGACTAAAAACATTTCAGGGCTAATAGAAATAGAGTAATAGAGTTTTTAACATAACTATTCACGATTAACACCCCCCCCAATTCAAAAGAAAATAAGTCATTTCAGTTTTCTGTATTTCCACAAAGTCAGAATGTCTACACTGTCCAAATAAATCATAATTTTTCTTCTTCACTTCAGCAGCTGCCTCATAAAGGTACCCATGTGTTGACCATACCCGTCAGAGAACAGCCAATATCAGCTACTAAATGGCCCATCTCTAATAGGTTTCACTAGTACCTTGTTTGCTTGACAACCAAACGGCACTGTCGTCTATCCTCAGACAATTCTTTCCTTGTTGCCACAGAGCTGTCTCCCACTCTCCTTCTCCCTCCCATCTGATGGCAGGTAGAAATGAGTCATAAACAGACAGCACTCACTATGGTCTGTGCTGTTTTACTAGGTACTTCTGACACAGCCAGCTCTGGCTTACTGTCAGCACTTTTTAGCTGAAAAAAGAAGGAGAAAAAAACAGGGTGTCTGAAGTCTCCTTTGTGTATTCTGTTCAAAAAAGTTTTCAATATATATACAGTATATGTGACTATACTATATATATATATATATATATATATATATATATATATATGTATATATATAATATAGTATCATAGATCCTTGTTTTTTAATTTTATGTTACCCACATCAATCTTCTACCATGTAAATGTAGGGCATTGCACTATGTCTATTTTTGTCCATGAGAGCTATGCTACTGAGCACATGACCAAAGCGGTCTTCCCCAAGGGTGTAATCATGTGTCTGTCTAGTGTCTAGCTGCCCATTATCCATCCACTCGGTGTCGACAGGCAGGCTTGGTACAGCTCAGTGCAGAGTACAGAACGAGCACAGAGCAACAGCTGTCCTAAAGTCACACAAAGATCATTCAAGCTGAAGAAACTCCACAACGAAAATGACAAAGTGGTATATGACAATGAAATGTATACAACCTACTGTTTTCAGCCAAACAGTTTGATTGGTCAAAGATGTGTTCCAACTGTCTGATAATTCCCATAAAGAATGGCTATAAACACTATATTGGTTGCTGCATACTCTTGTGTTAAACAGGCAGCCAGTTATTAACCTGTCTCTCATTTTCTTGTTTTTATTCTCATGCATGTATACTAATTTGGATTAAATTAGTCAGACACGTTTTGTATAAACATGTTCATTAATGTGATACACACACGTTGTGATATACATGTACACACATATATAGGCCCTACTGTGAACCCACCTGAAGGCCATAGTGAAGATAATAGCCCCGACCTGGTTGCGGATGATGAAGCCGTCCTTGTTGAGGTCCAACAGCTCAGTCTTCAGTAGCTGGGCTTTACGGAGGGAAGCTGAGTAGTAGCACCAGGAGACCACGGCCGCCAGCACCAGCACGCAGCCAAACATACCCGCCATCACCAGGGGGCGCCCCTCTCGACCAAGCTTCTTCTTCAGAGGCGAACCGGTGGCCCCCACAGTGGCGGGCTGGTCCCCGGGACCTCCTGGGACGATCTGGTACATACTGCCGACCACGGGCGACGAAGTTGTTGGGAGGCGAGTTCAGCAACGGAGTGAAGGGACTTGACTGGTGTGGAAAACGTGTTTTATTAAAGTTGGGCAATGCGTCTTGAGTATGTCTTCTTCTCACTGACAACGGTGGAAGTGGCGGAAGAAAGAGAGTTGATGTTTATCTGCAGATCATCTGTGAGACTTCCATTTCTGAAGGAGTTTCGTTTTTGCATATCTGTAAATCCAGAAAACATTCAGGTTAGGTGAGTATTTGTTTTTCATCCACAGATCAGGGAACAGGGAACAGAACAGGGAAACTATAAGGCACTGCGATTACTATCCAGATTCAGACTGTTGTCATATGCCTACCTAAACATCCATATAACATACAATCAGTTATAATGATATTGAAATTTAAAAAAAAAAAGTTTAAAAAAAAAAGGTATGCAGCTGCACATTTAACTCCAATGTCAGTATTCTAAACATATTTTAAGGCAGCCTGGCATGTGCATGTGTCCTCCTGCACCATAGTTAAGCAGCAGCAGAATCAGCAGCACTGTCCAGCAGGGAGTACAGAGGCTCTCATCTGGTACCTGGCAGGTAGCCAGGCTCTGTCCCCAGATAGAATCTGGAGGGCGAAGACGCAGCTACACCATAACACTGGCTTTGCTCACAAACTCCTTCACAGGTGTAATAGAGACACAGACGACGCAGCCATAGCCATGATACATTTTATATCCAAGCACTTAGAGCAGGGGTGTCCAATCATGTGCCATGGAGAGCCAAGAGGCTGCAGGTTTTCATTCCAACCAAACAATGCTCTTATCTTGAGCAACTTGAGCAAAGGAGCAAGCAGGTAATGACTAATTGTTTTGCCCCAAAACACTCTGACTAGACACAAGGTTGTTGGTGGACGCTTGTTTTTGCTTATCTAAACACGGACCTACCTGCCTTCACAGTCCATTTCCATACTGGCACAGTACATTATTAAAAAGAGCACCCAAATATATTTGGTATTGCCAAGGGTTCTGGCAGGGATGTCTCATAAACACGACTTCTCAGTAACTTACAATACAATACAAGGTTCCCACGCTTCCTGGATAACCTGGAGTTTTATAGACCGGTTTTCCAGTCATGGAAAATTAGTCAAATATATTGGAAAATGTTGGGTTGTATATTGCTTAAAAAGTTATAACCACACCAATCTCTCTAGGTAGTATTACAGTACTATTAGTTTACTGTGTTTAGTCATGCTATAGAGGTTTCTGAAAGAGAAATGACTGACTGATGAGGGGAATGATGATATAGCTGCCGAAACTGATAGAGGATCTACGAATTTTTTATTGAGCATCAGGTCACAGTGTCAGCTACACATTCACATTCATAACATATCATCTGTTCAGCTCTGAATATCATATATGACTTTGAGTTTGAGCTTACAGATAAGATGCTTTCATTTTATATAGGCTGGTACTACTGTGTTTACTGTCTCTAATTGTGTGGAAGATAACAGACTATTGTGAAGAAGTTGGTAATGGACATCACAACTAAACTATGTAAATATTCTGCTGTAGTTCTGCAGCGGTTTGAACAGTCAAGTCACCCCACTTGTGTTTGTTTTGTAAACAGCGTGATGTGGTTGTTTGGCAGCATTTCACGAAAACTGTTAAAAAAAACACTCAAACATGGGGAACTCCTTAGCATTTAGTATTTACTGCTGAAATTCACTATGCAAAAGACGACCGACGCTGACTGAGGCGACGTGCGAACCGAAACGACGACGACGTTGTTGTAATTCCTTTCTTAGCCACAACAGGGCAGCACTTAAAACCCAATCATGGATTGTGGCTTTAAACATTAAAGCAGGAAAAGCCTTTGAGATTAGCTCCATGACCTAAATAATGTGTGTACAAGAGGAAGAGAGAAAAAGGGATGTCAGGGAAATTAGTGAGGCGATAGCAGCTTGCAATTAACTGCAAAATGTTGTAATCCAAGCCAACCTGCATAAGCAAGGTTATGCAGGAAAATGTCCTGGAAGATGATGTCTTGAAAAGAGCGGGAACCCAGTTTGTTTGCGGGGCTGGTGTGTAAAAAACCAACAACCCTACAAATCGGCTTTTGAAAACCTTTCTAATCAAAACAACTGGTCATCAGGTAGGCCCGGGCAATTTCTCCTCTGTCTAGTTGTAGTCGTTCATGATCTGACTTCAGTTGCGGATCCGCTTTGGCCTTGCTGGCGCCGAGTCGCCGGGTCTTAAGACGTGCCGACTTCCACCTCGGCTGCGCCTCGGCGGCGTTACAGCGGGGTTAAACGGAGCGTGTCCAACCGGCGGTCGGCGTCCGTCGTGTCAACCTGTCCCGCGGCGTGCCCGTACGCGGGATGTCAAAGAGCTGGAGAGGGTGATGAATGAAGCGGGGTTTGACAGATGGGGAGGCCCAGCCCGCCACCTCTCCTTGGCCGCGAGCCAGGAAGTCCCGCCCTCTGGGGAGCGGGGGGGGAATGTCCTAAGGGAAGTGCGACATCTCTGCGGGAGAGAGTGCAGTTATTTGGTTCAGGGATGTTACATTAACTTGATTAATGGCCTAATTACTGCCAGTAAACACTCCTAGGAGATAAGAAGCAGGAGAGAGACAGAGAGAGAGAGAGAGATAGAGACAGAAAGACTGTGAGAGATTGAGAATGGTGCTTCAGGCAGTCCTCGCTGTTTTTTCAAAGGGTACTTCGAAGGTCTGTTGCGTGCGCGTGTGTGTGTGTGCGTGCGTGCACGCATAAGACCTGCATGTCTCTGCATGTGCTAGAATGTGTTCTTGCTTGCGGGCAGATGAATGTGTTTTTGTCTTTGTGTGCATGTCGTAAGCAAGGCCTCTTCCCCGCTGCGCTCGTCCCACATAACAGAGACATCAATCGGTGCCGAAGGTACAGTACGCCGTCTCCTTTTCCCAGGGTTCACGATCCCTCATTTAAACCCAGCTCGTTCGCAGTCAGGGCCGTGAACATTCACTTCCTGCGAATCACACGCGCGTCTGTCTTTGTCCCTTAGAATTAGCAGATGAAACAGCATACAGAAGAGAAGGTCGCCCAGAGAACCAAAGCGTAAGGTCCAGCTCGCCGTCATGTGGATTTGCTCACGAGGAAACGAGAGCCCAACGC